>JBCJKH010046264.1:60551-88128 GCA_039877255.1 Loriculus beryllinus | reverse complement strand
CTAGCTAAAGGGTTGAAGTAATTAAATTTGCCAATTTAAAACTACTTTCTTTCTCTGTCTTTTGAAAATACTGACCCTGCAGATTTTTGATGCTGAACTGTTCATTTTAATGTTGCAAGTGATGTTCTCCTCTGGGAGTTTGATAAACTGCTCTTGAAAATGTGTATTACAGAAAGGAAAGGAAGGTAATGGACTTCGGGAAGGGTAAGTTAAGTATCTCACTTTCTCTGTTCACCCTGTCTGTACAAATGGGACATGATATAATGTATTTCTGTATAGAAAAAGGGGAAGGGAGGGCACCCACCAAAAAAATACACCAGTTTTTAGCAGGAGTAAAATATTTTCCTATCTCACTATATGCATAATTGTACCCTGGCAGAGAAAATAGGGGAAGAAAGATGAGATGTGTGAATTGCTCTTTTTCTAGTGTCTTGTATCTGTTTGAGAGTTCTGCATATTCCTACTTTTCCTCATAGAGGAAACAACTTTTTCCATGCAGCACTGGATTTTGTGGCTAAGAAGAAGAAATTGCTTCCAGGCTTTCATGCAGTACTTGCAATTCAAGTGAATAACATTGCATGTGTTATAGAAACACTAAGAGGGTAGTTGGAAGGTGCTTAATATTTATTATTTAATATAATTGTGGAATTAATCACTGGAAATGAATGATGGCTACAGAGGAGGCTTTTTATATAAATCCCTTTAATTAGATTGCATCATTGGAAGGATTATGAAGTTGGTGTTGGGCACAGCCACTCCCCCTGATTATAGCTCAGCTAATGCAGAATTAACAAGGGATGGTGAGCAAAGGTCTCATCCCAGAAGACAGGACAGAGAAGCTGAGTGGAGGAGGCAGGGCTTCTGCTGCAGGGTTGTGTAGGGATAACCCACCATGTGCTGCTGACAGTTGCCTGGGTTGTAGGAGACGTTGCTTAGCCATGTGGTGTTTGGAATTTAAAACCCAAAAAAGTGGCATGAGGAAAATGGAAATCCAGAGATGAAACCAGCAGGACTGTATGTCAAGTGGTTTAGCTACAGGCCATTCCTGCCATTGAGTTTAATGCTGTTGCACATCTGTTTAAGGCAGAACGTGAAAATGTGATCTCATTAACATTTGCTGAATCTTTTAGTGATGAAGTGCTACAGTTGATTACAGTAAGGAGAAAACATGTAAAGTCTCCTGGCCTTAAGCTGAAGCTGTAACTAATGTACAAAATTCAGTTCAGTTAATTCCATATTAATTTCTTTTTGTCTGAATGATTAGTCTTTGCATGCTCCCTTCCTCCATCTGGGAGATGCCTTAACAGAAGGGCAGTTGCAGAAACTCATTACTTTTTGAGCATCTGCAAGAAATACTCGAAGTTGATTGCAACAGGTTACATTAAAGGGGGATAAGCTTTATCCCCCTTTATGTATCCCAGTTATATACATCCTCCTGCCAGATTTGGGTATGGAAGTGCTATCTTCAGAACACAAAAAAGGTGCTAAGTTTTAATTATAATTTAAGATTACGATTTAAGCACTAGCTATAGCCTAGAGGGTTCCCTAGAAATCCCAGCAAACACCAAAGTTCCTGTAGGTGGTATGTATTTGAAAGTAGCAGAGCAAGATAAATTCTCATATATTAGCTTAATTTGGAAAAAAAATGTGGCAGTGCAGTGCAACTTTAAATGGTGATGTGTTACAGAGCCCAAATGGGAGCATATTGAAATTCTTTGGTGGGATGCAGGGGAAAGAATGTGGTTTTGCTGTGATGGGTGGCTGTGAAGCAGTACTTTTGCAGAGTTCTGACTAAATAGGCCATGACAACATAAACTAAATGCAATGAAAAATAAGGTACCACACTACCTCGGGTGTGTCTTAGCTGGTGTGCACCAGCTCATGTGTTATCTCAATGTCATAACTGAACTGACACAGAGTTGGTAATGATTTGTTTAAATCTGTAGCACAAGACAAGAGCTGAGCCTGGAATAGAATTACTCAAAGTCCATGTCTGCTCCTCACCCACTGGCTGCTTCACAAAGCATGGAGAGTGCTCTGCAATGCTGGAGGAATGTCCTCTGGCCAAATTGGTGTTCTGCTTTATGAAGCAGGCTGAAGCTCTTGATACAGCATTGTCTTCTCTTGATTGTCAGGAGAAATATCAGATGGTGTCTTGGTTTTTTCCACCTGTAAATGTAATAGATTTTGTTCAAGAAGCATCTCCTCCTCCCAGCCTCCTTGCTGAGACCTTTGATAAAGGGAGCTCCATGAAGCCTGTAGTTAAAGGTTCCCAAGAACTGTATTTTCATATTAAAATTGCAAGAATTGCAGAAAATTGCATTTGGATAAAGTCATTCTGAACTTGTGCTGGTTTTATTCAGCTTTTGTACCTTCATTAACTGGTGTTTGTTTTGTATTGTGTTGTTTTCTTTTTATGTAGCTCCCCAGAGGAATTTTGAAATTGCCTTTAAGATGTTTGATCTGAACGGCGATGGTGAGGTGGACATGGAAGAGTTTGAGCAGGCAAGTTGAATGACAGGTTGACTTCTTAATGCTATGGCATCTTAGTCATAAGTGCAGCACTCCTCTGCAATGTCATTGTGATTTATTTTTATGGTTAGTGCTGGTTTACATCTCTTTTCCTTCTCTCTGGCCTTAGCGCTTGCCTTTGTTCTTTTCATTTTTTAACTGGAAATTTCAAGACAGGTTTTCACTCAACTAGGACAACTTTAAGTATAAACTCTGATTTGCTATGAATTTGTCACAAAGGTTTCTTTACACGATGTTACCTCCAATGTAGATAAAGAATTTTTTTCACTCTACTGGTGTCTTAGGATTTTGATCCTGTTTTCTTCTACAGCTTTTACTGCATTTCTTAATTTGGCTTGTCTTCAAAGAACAACTAGGATGAGTCTCCTTCGAAGAAGAATTTAGCCACTTATTTTCATGTAATCAAAAACATATGATTAGGGGTTTTTTTTCCTCGCTACTACTTACAAGGTTTCATCAACAGGGAGCTTGATGTAGGCTTTTTAATGAGCTTAGGCTGCATGTCTACTACTAGTGAGGTCCTCCTGTAGTTTGTGATTGTGTTAGCATGAGAATAGATTGAAGACTTGAGTTGTTAGTGGAAAGAAGATCTGAAGACTTGAGTTGTCAGTGGAGAGAAGATCTGACCTCCCAGGGCAGAAGGTATGGTTTTCTTACCTATTTAGAAAAAAGCCTTAAGGCTTTGGAAACTCATAAACATCCTGAAGTTCCTGAATATTAGCAAAGCTCCCAATGTGTACTACTCATGAAAGGAAAATAAATGCATTTGCAAACAAGGGAATTGGCCAGTTGGGTGGGAACTCACCATCTCTGTTACAAAAGAGCAAGGTAGAGGACATACACCACTAATCTACCTAATACTCATGTGGCCCCTGGCACTTCTGTGACCCGATATCCCTCAGAGCTGTATGTTTAATGGGCAAGTGGAAGCTTCTGCTTCTGGGCAAAGGAAATTATACTCTCTGGTTTAAAAAAATAACCTGCCCTTGCCATGCTTTTTACACTGGAGGACATCCATATTTGGCAAAGGTGAAAAGCTGTGTACTGATATCTAAGAACAAAACAGCCGTGAATAATCTAGTTACAAATTCTTACTCATCAGTTGATTGAAAGACTGGTTAACTTTGGAAGAGTCCTTACAAGGGCATGCTTGGAGTGCTTGCTGTAAATGGGAAGTACTAGTGACAAAGCAGGTCTGTTTAATTCCCCCCTTCTAATCTTTTCCAGTTATCTTCCTTGAATTATTACCTGTAGGTATGATGTCATTACTATGAGTTTGCTCCAGAGCTATGTATGTTGTGAGCTGTATGTTTTATGTGTTTTTGCAAGCTTTGGAGCAGAACAGAGTATGTTTATCTCCAATATGATATCCTTTCACTTGACAGTTTGTAATGTAAACACAGCAGTTTGTTCATGTTCCTTTAAGTACAGATTTGAATACACAGCTGTGTGCAGGTTATTGTGATGTTTGCACTGCCTCCCTACCAACTACTGATTTAGCTATGAAAAATCAAGTTTCCTGTTTTCCCAAGTAAAAAAAAGAAATACTGTTCTTCCTTCTGCTTGCACAGTGCAGGAATAAAGCACTCCACTGCACCAATCTGATAATACTTAACAATTCAAAAGGTGTTTTACAGTAGCTACTAATGTTTTAGAGCTAAATCAATTATAGAGATAAATGAATTCAAGAAAAGTGGGGAACTGTTAACCGCCTACCAAAAATGTAGTGATGTCAGGGTACGAGCGCAGGTGTCATGTTTGGCTTTTTTATTAGCCATGTAAAGTAAGAATGCTTCTTGAGGATGAATGTTTCAGAAGTGCTATGAAGATGAAGGTACAAAATTGAATTATCTCAAATCATCTGGTAGGCAAAGGGATGTTATCTGTGCATTAAGTCATATAAAAGTTCTTAAAAGGGAAACATATTTTTGTTAAGCTTGTTACATGCGTCGCTGCCTCTATATAAGGGAATAAAATTCCTGGGTAGCATCAGAATATTTTGGTGAAGACTGATCTTCCAGAGCTTTCCAGTCAGAGAATTGAAGGAGCTGTTTTAGAAAGTGAGAAGCAGCTGGCAATACTTTCGCAGGTATCACTATAACTGATTTGCTGCACTTCCCAAAGAGAATTAATAGCTTCAGCAGGAGGCACATCTATAACAATAAATGTATAGCACACACAACAATTTGTATAAATACTCTGTTTCACTCCTTGTGTAAATGCCTGAGTAAACATGAAGGATGGTAGGGTTTGCAGGTTTGTACCATAAACGTCTTACCTGGTAGAGGCAGCTGGAACTGGCCCTTCAAGGAGATTTTGCTGACAGAGGTAACATCAGCTTAAAAGAGCAACATTGCTTTGAGGAGAATGGGTAGAAGAAGAAGGGAAAGAAAAGGGTCGTCAGAGAAGCATCATACTGTCCCTGATAGCTGTGAGCACATGAAATGAATTTCATGCTCGTTTTTCACACGTAGTCATTGGAGACACCCAAGAACGGGTTCCTCTTCTCATTAATGTCTGCAAAACCTTAAGAGTATTCATCAAGAAAGAAAATTACTTGCAGTAATTTAGCTAATATGCAAGCAAGTCAGAAGCTTCAACTACCTAATAAGAAAATACTGAATTTCTTCAAGCATCACGGAAGAGCCTCAGATTTTTTTCCCCACCTGATGCATATGATCAATGCATAGTGCTGAATAGCTTGGTGCCTGCATCAGTATCATCTTCACGTTTTCGTCTTTCAGCATGTAAATTGTTTTCTTACTTTTCTAGTTTTAATTAAAAAGCTGAATAAAAAGTAGTAAACTCGCAGGCAGCATTACTTGTGATTTCTTGTCAAACCATTAACTATTTTCATTGATTTTTTAATGGTTTTCCTTGTCTGGTGCAAAAGGTGGAACAGAGCACAAACAGTTAGGCTGAAATACACACAAAAGGCAGGGAAGCATCTCTGTGCTTTACATAAGAGTATGATCGATAAACTGTGGGGGAGGACAGCACTGGCTGGGCTGGAGGGCAGCTTATTGCAGTGGTTGCCTACCTTTCTGGGTGTTAGATGGATTGCCTAAGATAGGGACTAGCCAAATGATTTTGGCTCCAGTGCCTACAGATGGATTTTCAAACTGTACAACGCTTTTTTCCTTTCTTTTCTGAGAGAAAGAGTGGTGTAGGATGCCATATAAATAACACCCAAAAAAACATGCTCTATTGAACAGTCTGCAATGTGGTAAACACTCGCTTCTGCAGAAACAGGGGCAATTTTCCAAGCTGGTCATAAACTGCATTGCTTCAGACAGTTTATAAATATTTGTCTCCTAAATGTGCTTGCGGATCTTGCAGTTAAAGTGGAGCACAAAGCAAAATAAGGAGTTGCTATTTACAGGGCAAAAATCCTTCTTCATATCACAGTGCATATTTAAAAAAAAAAGCCTCAAAACCTTTTTTATGTATTTTTGTTTCCTCTGACTTGATTTTTCCTTGTAGTGGAAGAATAGCCAGGAATCTGTGTTGCAGAGGCAGTATTTCAAGTGGGGGAAGCCCAGCAGCCACATGCAGTGTTCTCCTCCACAGCATCCCCTTTGGGATTGTTTCAACGCTTGCTCTGTTGTTAGGAAAAAAATGCACAAGCCATATACCATGATAACAAGGTTCTGGCATCTTTTCGACAGCTGGAGCTCTTGGCAGCTGTTTTTCTTCCTCCAACTTTTGTCAACAGGAGGAAGAGGCTGAAGGCAAAGCAGCAGTGTTAGCTGGAGCTTTGGGAAGTCTGTGCTGTTGAGGCTATGCTGAGTGCCAGGCAGCACACTGGGTGGCTCTTTTTTCCCTCCTTTCTTACACTCATCCTGAAAATGAATCCTGCTGCTGCTGCCTTGTTGGAAGAGATGAGTTGTTACACAAAAAATAAGCCTGGCTTCTCATATCCCAGCAGCAATCATTCAGATGGGCAGGTGCTGGGAAGGGGTAGTAGGATACTTGGGGATGGAGAGAGAAGGGGATTGAATATTTGGCTTGGCTGCTCCCTTAAATTAACACAGGACCCTTACAATAACAAACTCTTGATTTTTCAGGCTGTGGCATCCTTGATGTTAAACCTTTCACATATTGTACAGGTCAGGGAAATTGTCCTGCGTGTCCTTGCTCTGTGCCATAGCGTCTGCTCAAGTTGAGCAGTGCTTTCAAGAAGGCACCAGGGCACTAGTGAGAGTTCAGAGGAGAAGGAGGAAGGATGCCTGTGTGGTTTGTCAGAGATACTGCTGTTATAACGTGTGCTTTCACACTTGGCTGTCTTTGTGCAAATATCCCAGTCTGATGGTAACTCAGATACTTCTGCCTCATTTATTCTGCTGGTGCTGCCGTTGGGATTGTATTTGGCCTGATGTAGCCTGTGGGACTTTCGAAGAGCTCTTTGTTGCAGGTGGGTCAGTCCTTGCCTGCAGACCAGCTTGCTGCACAGCCCCAGGGATGGAGGATTCTAGCCACTGTAGAAAGCAGCAGCCAGCAAGGAGCATGTTCTGGGTTAGAAAACCCCTGGTTTTGTACACAAGGGGAAAGGAAATACAATGTGGGCTTACTGAGGTTGGTGTGAGCTGACAAGGATGTGCAGTACAGTAAGAATGGAAGCTCCAAAATGTGTTAAGTTTTTTTTATTTTCCCACAGTTGTCTTGGCTTTCTTTCCTCCTGCAACTTTGCTGGGTAAAAGCTGCTCTCTGCTGACCGCGCTTAAGATCAGCAGTAGAGAGCTAATCTGCAGACTGGGTGAATTGTTTCTTAAGAGTCGTTTAAGCATTTCATACTCTTCTTTCTCTAAAAAGAGCTGAAAAAAACCCCAAAGCCTAAGTTCAGCCAAATTTTTGAGTTATGTTTTTCAAGTATTATTTCAGGAAGAAAAAGATCGCACATCTAAGCATGGTGTACTTTGTGCTGATACTTGACTAGTATAAGCCCCAGTGCTGTTTTTGAAAGTAGCATCCTTCTTCTTATTTTTAGGTCCAGAGCATCATTCGTTCCCAAACCAGCATGGGAATGCGTCACAGAGACCGGTCTACAACGGGGAACACACTGAAAACTGGCTTCAACTCTGCATTGACAACATACTTCTTTGGAGCGGATCTGAAGGGGAAGCTGACCATCTCCCACTTCCTCGACTTCCAGCGCAAACTGCAGCATGATATTCTGAAACTTGAGGTTTGGGTTATTTTTACACATGGGAGAGGGCAGTACAGCGTGGACTATGCTGCATGATGTGGTTTCTAGAGGAAGAGCAAGAGTGTGGGAAGGGTTCAGAGGGAATTACTACAGCTGTGGCTCTTGGCACTCGTGGATCTAGTCTGTTGTTAAATTTCTGATGAGCATTTTGGTGCCTGTGGCACTTGTCAGGAACATCTCCAGTTTTTGTCCACAGTTGCTCTCGTGGAGTTGAAGCAGCAGCCAGCTTGGCTGTCCCTCCATGTGGTACTTACCTTGCTGTTGTCTTGGCACTACCAAGATGCTTTAGAAAAAAAGATGCTTTAGAAAAAAAGAACCAATAGAGGGAATGTGGGACATGTTACTACCTTACTGAGGAAAGTTTGTGTCAGTCCCAGTGAGTGAGCTGTGTCCTGCGATGACCAGCATTTACAACATCCTCAAAACTCTTCACTGCTGCTTTTGACCTTGCCTTCCTGTTTGCTTCACTATTCTGAATATTTCTGCAGTGTAAGCGTTCAAGCCTTGTTTGAATCCTTCTAAATAGGTGATCTGTTACGTGACCTTCATTATTCACTCCTGGATTAATGTGCTTTATAAAAAATGTCATCCATCTCTTCTGAGTTTTTTACTTTTGAATTGAATTGAAGGCCTCCTTTTTTTCTTTGCATTACCATGGGTTAATACCAGCTCCTAATCTCCTACCTCTAGTCACATAGCCTGAATTTAAGCATTAAGCTTTAAAATCTGCTTCTTTTGAATACAGCAAGTACAGCTGTGTATCAGTTCCCGAAGGAAGCTGACTCAATTAGAAACAGTGCCCTTCTCTGCAGCAGGCTCAAAGGTTTGACCTGGCTTGAGTAAAGCCAGGCTTTTATTTGCAGCAGAAATGAGGATTTGTGCACAAGAAGATTGGTCCACAACTGTAACCTGTTAAGGCAACAGTATTCAGACCTCACTACCGCTTCAGTCTGATGTGTGAATGTCTGCATGCTCAGGTTGTGGGATCCAGCTAATGAACATCATTTTATTAAATTCTTATTAAGTCAGTTGTTGCAAACTTTAAGTGAATTTATTCCCTTTTTTATTTGGACTTTTACAAATCTATGAAAGAAACTTACTCAAGGACTAATTTTTTTTCTTTTTTTAATGAAGGTGATTGTCCAATTCACTGACTTAATATAACTGGTCTTTAAAGCAGGTGGTATGGCTCTGCATTTACAGGGATGTAGGCTGGTTGAAGACAACAGGCTTTGTGAACTGGAAAGTGTCAATTCCTCAGTGTCTCTACAAATTGAAACAAATTAAATACTTCTTCGGGTTAAGAAAAATAAGCTGAAGCTCAAAAACAAAGGGAAAGGAAATGGAGATGATTCCATCCTTGTAAATAGAGATTATTCTGTCCTCTTTCTCTGCCCAGCTCTGGTTTCCCACTGCCATATTCACTCCAAGGGCAGGCAACAAGGAAGCTCTTAAGTATTTTTTTACCCTATGCTGGAGTCCTGTGCTACCTGCATGGGTCCCCACTTACTAAGAAGCAATGGGTTTTTTTGGTTTCATGGTACTTTTTTCTTTTCCTCCTGCAACAGTACTAATTTACTAAGTACTAATTTAGTTCTTACTGATTTTGATCAATTGTGCATCGTCCTGGCGAATGTTAGTTGCCTTTCTAACGAGTTAGTTATTAAAGATATTTACGTCTTTAAGTTAATGAGTATCATAAATGCATCATTACTGAATTCCTGGTAGCACCTTTGAGCAGAGTGCTGTGCTGTGCTTAGCATTTTTATACTTATTTTAAGTGAAAAGGTAAAAAATTGTGTTCCACCAAACTTAATTTTTATCTAAGTTCATGATATACCCATTTTTTTGTGTTCATAGTTCTCATCGATTTAGGCAATACAGGCCTATTTCTGTCCTCAGCATTATGCAACGTGGCCTCTCTCCTCTTCTACTTTTATCTCTTTTGACATGATCTCCCACCTTGTCTCCTTGCTTCACATTAGATGTGTTTGTTCATGGTTAAGAACAGTGGTTAAGAACAGGTCTTTTCAGACCTGTCTAGTGGGTTTGCATTGCTCCTTTTCCAAGGGGTGCTGTAATGAACTTCTTCACTTAAAAAATGTGGTAACTCAGAGAAGAGATATCCCTCAGGTATTTACCTTGACCCAGGCAAATCAGAGCAGTGAGAAGTGGCGCCATGAAATACTGTACTACAGAGCATCAGGCAACTTGTGTAGCCGATTTTTAGTGGTTTCCCTTACTCTGTATGTCTGTTCAGGTCATGAGCCTGTAAGCACAGTGGTCCCTCAGCAGCCCCATGCTCAACAGGCCATGCAGATCATCTCTGGATCCTTCTGTTGGCATGACTAGTGTTACTGGGGGACAAAAAAGACATGAAAGGAGCTGGTGGCAGATCTGCCAGCGGCTCAGCTGAACTCCTGTACCATCATCTGTTCATCCTTTGCTGGCTTAAAAAAATTAGTACATGGTCTGAAGCTGGGATGTTATTTTGAAAACCAGTTTTTGTTCATGTTTGGTCTCTGAACTCCAGAAAAGGCTTTGGTGAATTGCACCATCAGCAGGTCTGAAGAGTATCTCCTGAGGCTGGCTCAATCCCTGAGTGGCACAGTGCCCCTATTCTCAAACAGGGGTGCTTTATTTCTTCCAAAAGAAATCTACTTTAAGATCTTTTTAAAAGCTTTTTTCCCTTTGGCTCAGGATCCAGGTGTAGCTGCAGTTAATACGCTAGAGAGCCAGTTTCTTCTGCTCACAGTGAATGTGAAACAAGAGTTTCACAAGGAAAGTGAACCCACTTTCCTCTTACTGATTTTGGGTTTTTTTTTTCCCTTTTTTCCTTGCCAAAATATTCATGTGTGTTGTTAAGATTAAGCAGACACTTTCTCAGAGGAGTTAGATCAGAGAAAGCCCTGCACATTTCAGTGTTCCTTATGGCTGAAGTGCTGACAGCATGTTTAAGTAACCAGTGCCTGGTGTTTTCTTCTTTCCTTCCGTTTTTTGTTTGTTTGCTCTTCAGGCTTGGGAACGAGGAGAGGGGATGTGTTTGCAAGGTCTCAGGGACCTACTTCAGGTCTCTCACCGGTTCCCCTTATCCCCTTGTTGTACAGAACAGGAACCCCTCTGCTGCAGAGCTGTACCCAGGCCTGCGTGTGAGCAGCCCCAGGCAAACATCATGGCCAAAAGGACTCAGCGTCATCTGAGTAAAAGGGACTGAGCACTTTGTGCATCACCTTTCTCTACAGATGGGCTAATGTGAAATGCCCAGAGTGAGACAAAGCAGAAACTCATGCATAATGCTACCTCCAAATCTCCCATTTAATCCATCCCTCTGCATTAATGTCACTTCACAGCTCTTGTGCTGCCTCTAGAGACTAGCGAGATTACTGGGAAGGGAGCACATTGGTGTTTTTTCCTGGGCTCCCGCAGCACTGTGCCCCTTTACACCGGCTGAGCATTTGCCCCTAATCTAGTTTAGCTGTGTACAGCCCAACAAAACCACTAAGTGGATTGGCTTAGCTCTCCTCCGCTAACCCAATCTGTGAATTGGATCTGGCTGGGTTTTGCAGGGTGTACAAGTCTGTTCTGGAATCATTCAGGAGCTCTGCACAGACGGGCTGCCCTGGAGGCTCAGTGCTATTCCCAAGCTGGCTGGCTCCACTGCCAAGCTGCTGGGAGCACGCTGTGATGTGCCAGTGTGGGGCTGCTGGGCATGGTAAAACACATCTTTCCCCGTCTCCTCTGTGTCCTTTTGCAGACCCATGTCACTTCCCATGTCCCTTTGGTTGTTACAGCAAGGGGAGTAGAAAGATGAGTCCCTGAGCTGATCCATTCCCTTCTCTGCAGCCTTGTCCAGACTGACAAGGCTTCCAAGGCAGGAGCTGGGAGTGCTGCGGGGGCAGCTATTCCTGTGCTCTGGCACACTTGGTGGGACAGGAGAAAAGGAAGGGATGAGCAGGGTCACGACCACTGAGGGTGGCTGGAGACACTGGTATGTGTAACACAGCTCATGCATCCTCCATTTGACTTCAGCAGGGCTGCTCCTGCCTCTCAAATCATTTCTGCCACTGAGCTGGTGGTGTAGCACAACTGCTTGTGCTCACAGCCCTGGAACACAAACATCCAGCCCTGCCAAGACCTCAACATTGCTCTCACAGGTGGAGATATCTGGAATGAAGGGCAGGTGGGCACAATTAAAGCCATAGATCTCAGCTGTGTCCCCTCTATAAGTATCAACTGAGCACAGCATGATGCAATGCTCCTGCAAGCTACCAGGTCACATTTACAGGGTAAAGAATGGCAGCACGACCACAGACCAACCCTGCACCACCTCTCTGGAGTAGGAGCAACACTGCCCAAAGCCGAGGCTGGGAAGAAGCATGTAAAAGGTAAGTACAACTCAAAGCCTTCTCCCTCCCAAGGAACCTGGGGACAGAGGGGAGTTTAGCCCCTGAATTTCCACCTTACCCCATCATCATTTGGTCAAGGAGCAAGAGGGTGCTTTAGTAGAAATAAGCAGATTAATTTTGTGCCTGCTGCTTGTCAAGGACAGGCTGTGTCTGTGAGCAGCAGTGCTGTAAGATGTGCAGTCACGCATCTGCTGGAGCACCTTACTCCAGAGACACTCTTGGCCTCCTGCAACCAGCGTTATGGCTCCCTGGCCTTTCTGATTACTGGGCTTGTTCCTATCAGTTCCTGTCTGCGGCTGGTGCTGGCTTTGTGATTTCCCAAGCTGCTTGCTAGGCAAGAACAAATTGCTTGCTGGAATCAAGTGAGATTGGGCATGTGTTCTACTGGGACAGCTGCTTTCTTGGGGTTTTTTAAAGGAAAAGCAAACCTCCAAAGCTTTGAGACAGGTTGAAGGTTGCTGAAGTCCTCAAGGCTTCAATTTAGGTTAAGATCAGCTTTTTCTTGTTATGAAGGTAAATGTCATATAGAGAATAATTTCTGGTCATGTCCTGAGAGCATTTCTCCTCTCAGATGTATGTCTGACACAGCCCACATCCAGACCCATCTCTGAGTGTGGCACCTCAGCATCAGCTGTGGTAACAGATGCAGGAAAGGGAAGCGTTAGCCTGGCTTTTATTTACAGGCGTTGTGACACTAAAACACATTGAGAAAGTGGCTGCTCTGAGGGTTTGTGCTTTGAGCTGGGCATCCTCCTTGTCTGGAGACCACCACCCCCTGTGAAATGGTGATGATCCTCATGCCAGTGCTGCTCCATTTCTCTCCAGTGAAGCCTGAAAACGGGGCTGACAGAACTGGGACCCACGATTCTCTTCTTTAGCAAACAAAGTATGGCAAAGGAGCACAGCTCCAAAACCCCAGGCCACCTGGGGCCTTTGCGTCTCTTACAGGGTGCTGTGCTTTCCCTCTTCTCTTGCTTCCTTCGTGTGGACGCACATGCAGCGCCCTGTGCAGCGAGTTCTGCTCTCAGGCACCGTCCCAGCACGCCAGCATGCAGTGCTGATAACAGCTCATCACTGTGCTGACTTGATGTTTAATGGCAGAATGAGGCAAGTGCTGTGCCTTGGCAGGACCTCACCTTCCTTCCCTGTCAGTGCTGAGAGGAGGAGGAGAAGGAGGCATGCTCCAGGCTTTGTGTCATCCCCTTGCTCTTCTGGGAGCAAGGAAGAGTGGAAGGGATCTTGTGGCATGCTGATGGTAAAGCTTGGGTGTTTGATGCGCTGTGGGACAACCAGTCCCACAATTCACAATAGTTAGTGAATTTGAGTGATTTTTATGACTTTGCATGAAAAAAAAGTGGGGAATGCTCCTTGCTACAGATTGGGAGGATTTGGGATCCTCTGTGAAGGACCCATGGGCAGAGGAGGGGTGCCAGGATCAGCCTCAGCTGTGGTAGCTTGGAGTTGGTGTCAGCTCTCGTGCTGTGATGCCCTCACTATGAGTATGACTGAGGGAGCCAGTGCTAGGCAGCTGATATGTGGACTAGAAAGTGACCCTGAAGGCAAACACAGAGCTTCTAAAAGCCCTGCACATGGCACAGCTTCTTGGGAAGGTGTCAGGGTGCAAGAGATGGCTCAAACAGTGCTTTCCCATTTCTTTGCAAGTAGCGGATGGAGAAGACTGTAAGAAGGCAGCTTAATTTCTTACAGCAGCCTGCTCTGAAGCACATGATAGTTTTAATACTTTCAATTAAGGCAGGCAGAGGAAGCAAACTGTGACAGGGTATTGCAGAGAACTGAGGAGTTCTGCATGCTGCGCAGAACCTGAGCAGTGCCGTTGAATGAAGAGCAGGAGTCAGCGGCACGCACGCAGGAGCTTGTGGCTCTTGTAAATCTAAAGGGGCAGCATTCCCAGGGGTGATGGATCCCGGGTACAAGATGAGATCTTTTAGCAGTTCTGAGATAGGGGGGGGAAAAGTCTCAGAAAGCGTCCAGAAGGACACAGAATTAACTGCAAACCTATTAGGGTTCACTCACTGGAGCGTGAGTTGCCCTGATGCCCTTGACCTGATAGAGGACCTGGTTGTTACAGCTGTTGTAAACTCTGAGCTAGGACACTAGCTTGGAGTTTGCAAACAGGAGCACACGGGTCTTGAGACAAAGAGATTAATGGGAAATGGCTATGAAGGAGCTGACTTCCTTCTTCAAGGAGTTTTTGCAAACAGGGATGAGATAAAGCCACCCTCCTGGTCACTGCTCAGGTCAAGGAGAGCTGAAAGAGTGCTGTAACTCTGCCTACAAGAAAACGTGTTCTGCCTCTGCCAGCTCCCCTCGGTGCCAAATGAATTGCTGCCCTGGTTGTATCTGCAGCATCTGGGAGATGCCCTAAAGGAAAACAGGCACATGTTTTTGGGGATTCAGGATCTTCAGCAAAAGGCGGTTTCTTTGGTGTCTGCTGACATTGTGTTCAGCTCTGAGGTGCTCCAGAGAAAATGACCCATTCAGGAGAGCACAGCAGGCTCTCTGCTGATGACCTTTTGATCTAAGAGAAACCATTAAAAACTACAACCAGCCTGTACAGAATCTGGGGAAGACTTGATGAACTAGACCTGATGTCTGGGGCAGCGATGCACGCAGTGAGGTGCCAGCTTTGGCTCTGAGCAGTAGCTGGGAAACACCAATTATATCAGTGTGAGGGAGATCTGGCCCAATGAGCAGCTGTGGGAAGTTGCCTATTGCCATCCAAATCATCAGGAACAGTGCTGAGCAGTGGAGACTGTGCTCCTGCATTGAGCCCGCACCAGACAAGCAGCATGATGGCTTTCCACATAGGGTACCAGGGTTGTGCCAGGAGGTGTCCTGCCATTCCCTGCCCTTCTCATGCTGGCAGCCCCATTCTCTCCCACTTTGGCTCTGGTAAATCTAGCTCTGGATTGAACAGAAGCTGGCTACAGAAAGCCCTTCTTGAACTGGCTGCATGAGGGATGAAATGGCTCTGTCTTTTCCCAGCAGCTAATGTATAGACAGTCAGAGCCATTTACAGATGTCTTTCTGCTGCAGTCTTGTTCTGCAACACAATAGTAGCCAAAAAAAGTGATGAATAATGAGGCTGGTTTTATCCATTAACTCTGCCTCTCAGGCGTGTGCTCATATACAGAGTACAACCACCTCACGTTACTTGACAGGCAAGAGGCTGCAAGAGTAGCAAATCTCCGGGGATGCTGACAAGAAGGTGAATCATGAGCTAGACGGAATCAGGCAGACAACTGCCAGGCGAGCACATGGCTGGATAAACAGAGGTACAGGAGCTGATCAGTAGGTGGAAAAGCATTAAAGATCCTTTCATGGTTCACCTGTAGCGCAATAAATAAGACTCGCACCAAGAGCAGTGAGCACATCTCTCTGCGAACTGCAGGAGGGTGAATAATGTGCCTTTGGTATGATCTATATGGAAGAACAATACAGCCCCTGATTAATACAGCCAAAGACTTTTGTCTCCTGTGCTTTCAGAGCAGGTCGTAGTGAGTTGAGATGTGCAGAAAAAGGGAGGATCTCAGCTCTGCAGAGCTGGAATTTCTGGTTTTCCGCTGTTTTTCCACTTCTGAGATATTTGGTCTTAAAATTGAGCCTTTTCTCTGAGATGCACAAAATCGATATTTCCAGGCTGAGAGCAACCTGAATCACCCTTTAAAATTTGATATGGTTTTTTCTACTTTCCCCAGTGATTAGAGAAATGGGCCATTTTTAATGAAAATATTTGCAGCGTTCTGCAAGTTTGTTGTGAAAACAGGATGATGGTTGCATTCACGATGAAGAGTGAGGAGACCGGCAAAGAGCATTCTCCTTGCTGTTTCCTTGCATGTATTAGTCACTCTTTGAGTGAAATAAAAGGGATGTATGCAGATGTAAAGGCAAGCAGAGAAAAAAAAAAATCTGTAGTAAAAGAGCACTTTGTGAATCATAGAATTGTTTGGGTTGGAAAGACCTTAGGATCATCCAGTTCCAACACCCTGCCATGGGCAGGGATGCTTCACACTAGACCATGTCACCTGTCCAGCCTGGCCTTGAACGCTGCCAGGGATGGAGCATTTACCACTTCTTTGGGCAACCTATGCCAGCACCTCACCACCTTCATGATAAAGAACATCTTCATTTTATCTAACCTCATCTTCCCCTGTCTAGGTTTGAACCCATCACCCCTTGTTCTATTGCAACAGTCTGGATGGACAGAACATAGGACAAATAGTGGAATTTGGGCAAAGGTTTGCATCACTATTGTTGGTATTTAGGTAGAGTGGTCCAGTGTTCATATTATATCAAAAGACGCATCATGGTGTGTACAACCACTGCTGATACATCCTAATAGAATTATTTTGTAGTGAAATGTTTTGACAGTTCGAACAAGGCAGGAAGGAAAGCACACAGCATATTAACGAGAGGACCAGCAGTTTGCAACATATGAAATAATGGTTTTAAACCAACACAAAGCTATTGTGTCAAGGTAGTTCATTAAAACACAAAGCAACACTTTGAGCTAGAAAATAAGATGTTTCAATCAATGTTAAGTAAAAGCAGTTCAGAATGATGTAAAACAAATACAGTGATGGGAATAAAGTAGTGGAAGGGATGGAATCCACTGCCCCATTGCGTGCCTGGTGCATGTTACACAATACTGCTGCTGAAATGTCTTGAGTAGTAGAAATGTAAAGCAATGTAATTTGTATCCCTGGGGAAATGCTGAAATTAATTATCTATTTTAAATTTGCGTATTTTATTTGAAAACACAATTTTCACTTTTGTTTTCCAAGCTGCATTTGTTCTGGAATTGCTTGTTTTGTAAGACATGCTTTTTTTTCCCTGAGCTAGAAATGATGCAGGCTCCAAGATGTGACAGTTTCTTATTAAATGCAGGCTCCAAGTTTCCACCCCTGGTACTTAGGGCTTGTTGCCTCCCATCCCACTGCCCCTTTTCTGGATGAGGCAGAGGGAGACCTTCCTGCCCATGCAGGTGTAACACTGTGCTCTTTGCAAGGGTGGCAGGAACATGGGGCTGGAGTAGGTGCTGCTGGCATCCCTCCCCGGGTGCCTGTCCCAGGGTTGGGAGTGCTGGGAATCTTCATGAACCAATGGTATTATTAAAGAAAACAGCATTTAAGGGGGTCACAATCACAGCCTCTGACTTTTCCTCTGGGACCTAATTCTGTCTCTCACTCACAGACACTAGGCCCAGCTCCATTGTAAGGCAGCAGATCCCATGTGCCCCCTGAGCTCTCCAGGAGCAGAACCGAACCGTGTGGTCCATCACTCCTCACACTGCTGCTGAGGACTCGTTTCCTACTCCACACACTGTGGAGGAGCAGCAGGCAGCCTGGGATGATCTGTGTGGCATTAATTCAGTCCTGACTGCCCTGTCAGCTCATGAAGATCCAGAGAACCTCCTTGCTTGGGTGCAGCATCCCAGCATCACCGCGCACTTATTTCCTCCCAGCCCCAAGCAGAAGCTCTGTTACTCTTCCCATTAAGAGCAATGCTGTGGCACTGGTGCCTGTCCAAACATCTGCAGCACCATCGGGATAGAAGTCTCACTGCTGCTCCCTATGGCAGGCAGTGTGTCCTGCTGCCCAGCTTACCTGGCCAGGAGGCAAGCCTGCTGTTTTCTATCCCACTGGGTTTTTCATATATATGCTAAGCAGATCACCCTGGCTGGTGGACATAACCCATTCATCTTAATAGGGCTGGGATCCATCCATTTTCTTCTGTTTTGCAGGGTTGTGCCAGAACTTGCTGGTGGTACCCAGTGTTAGAGAGTGCTAGGATGCTGCAGATCTGCTGGGGCACAGCACCAATGCACACAGGATTATGCACACAGGTAGGCAGCACAAGCGTACCCAGCAGACCAGCCCCAGAGAGATGTCAGACCAGAGCACCCAGCTCCAACCAGCATGAAGCAGGGAGCTCCCAAAGATCTCCCTACTTCTGGATTTCATTCATTTCTAGTTATTTATTTTTCACAGTTGTTACAGTTAAGCCTTCACAGATTTCTCTTTTAAGCAGTTTCTGGTCTCTGTCTGCTCTGGGGCACTCTTGGCATCAATAGCATCCTGTGGTAAGAAGTGCCACAGCTCTGTCTCCAGTTCAGCACTGTATTTGTGTTGGTTTGAACCTTGCTGCTGTCAGCTTCATTTGGAGTAAAGCACTGTGAGCTTTTCCTAGGTCTAATTCCCGTGTGCACTGAAGGGAACAGAGCTGCAGCCTGTGTTCAAGAGGTGGGTTTCTACTTGCACGGTGGTTCTGGCATCTCCTTGCTTCTTTCTGTGTTGCAGGGGCCTGGCTGCGTTGCTGGAAAGGGCACAGCTCCAGGGCATGAGCACCCAAAGGTGCTTCGCTGCACAGGATGCCAAGGTCAGAAAGGCAGCAGCGAACTGTGTACCCAGGCTGTGTGTCATCTGAAGGAGCCTTCAGCTCCTGAGACATCACAGCCTTCTCTGCATGTTACAATGGCCTTTCTGTCTCATCTCCAAAACATGCCTTGCGTGCTGTCTAAAACATACAACCTCACAGCTAACCGTGGTACCTCCACACTGCAGGGAGATAATTAAGACTAATAATGATCCGTGTTGTAAGTGATTTTAAAAACAAAGCACAGCTATTTCTATTCTATTAAGCTTTTATAATGCTTTTATAGGCTTTTATGAAGCTTACAGTTGGCTTTTTTAGATGATTAACTGTAGGCCCTACCCTAAGAGATGCTGAGGTTGCACCTCCAAACCAGCCGTAGTCTCCCACCCTGTCAGGGGACACATCTCCGTCCATGCAACAAAATGCCTCTGATTTCTCCCCACCCTGGTATTAAGCTAATTGCTCTGTGATAGCTCAGTGATCCCACATGTTGTGTTTGCTGCTTCTCAGTCCCTGGAAATCCTTCTTCTCTCGAAGGAACTCAAGTCTGGCGCTTTCCTGGACTCTGCATTTCTCTTCTCTCCAGCTAAAAGTAGTTCTTTTCCCAGCTGCCTTTTCCCAAAGAAGAAACCCTGCAAAAGGGGAAGTAAATCCTGCTTTCTTTTGTCTTTGCTTTGGCCAGGAATGCTGCCTGGATATGGGGTCTGGAGATCTAGAAAGGCCAAAAGATGTTGATGGGTGAGAGTGGAGGAAGCCCTGGACATGGCCCCATGAGCGCGCTTGGAGGCATGAAGCAGCAGCATCTCCCATCTCGGGGTTGTGTGCTCCATCTGAGGAAAACAAGGTATCAAAGTCCTTCTTTATGAGAATGTCTTTTACAAGGTAACTGGAAAAGTGAAAAGAAAATGTGTTAGGTACGCCCTGCCAGTCAAATGTCTTCTGAGATCAATTGGATGTAGCATGAAGGAGGCAGGTAACATGATGGAAAAGATTACCCGAGTACCAAAGCCTATTTGCCATGGTGAAACATCCCTGGAATAGCAAGATGCCCTGCCCAGGGTATGCAGGGGGGTTTGTGGCTGGGCTGCCAGGCAGCCAGCACTGGGCTAAGAAAGCCTTCATCAGTCTGAATCCAGCAAATCCAACCCCCAGCCCTAAACATGGCTGTAGACGATGCCCACCTCTGCTTTGCTCCTCGGATGACAATTTCATCATTCCTAAGCGTTTTGGTTTGAATTCAGTCAGGCTGTAAAAATATTCATTTTATCCCTAGCTCAGATGTTGAAATTGAATGTCACTTAGAAGCAGAAACCCGGAATTATTCTGCGAGAAAAATGCTAAAAAGAGGTTCTTCAAAGTTTGGTCCAAAAATAAAACCCGATTTCCAGTGAGGCAGTTTGCTCCATGCTCTGCACAGCTCAACAGTGGGGTCGGCTTTGCCCATGGGGTCTGTGCTGCTGCCCACAGCACATAAGATCAGGACTTCACTTCATGGGTATTTCTTGGTCACCACAAGGATTTGTAACCTCCCACAAACCTATTGCCTGGAGCTGTACTGTTAGGGGGGAAGTCTCACCATCTTTTCCCCTCCTTTCCTTGCTCTATGCCCTTGACGTAGTAAGAGCTTAGAAATACAAACTCTGAAGGTTCATATACCAGAAAGCCAACACCAATGCTAACAATTCTGATTTTGAACCTCTCCAAAGCTGTAATCCAATGACATGGGTTTAAAAAAATAGTAATTTATCTTATTGTATTTTTCAGTAAGGCTGATTTTTCTCATGTGTAGCCTTAACTGCGGCGTTACCTCCTGCTTCTGCCAGGGGACTGGTGCCACAAGGGAAGGGGTTTATTGTGTCTCATGCCCAAGCAGAACCAGGACGCTTTGGATATATCAGCTCACCCTTAGACCTGGTTTCCTGGTGGTGCAAACCTACAGGGAAATCCTATTTTCAGCAAGCACTGACCAGTCACCAGAGCAGGATCCTGGGAGAAGACAGGTACCCAGGGGAGAGGGATGCTGCCTGGCACCAGCGCAGGCAGTGCCCTGGCAAAGTGAGGCTGGCAGCTCCATTGTGCACCCTATCCCCATGTCCAGACCCCAGCATTTATGTCCCACATGGGAAAGGAACCTTACTCTGCCATCACCCTTGTGGGTAGCACACTGGCTTTGTTGTGAAGCCTCCTTCACTTCTATTTCTGGGTCACATCCTCAACCTCCCTTCTTATCAGGTTGCCTCCTTCTCTTTGATTTGAATGCATTTCTGCTTGGCTGGTGCATATACCTCACCTGCATCCTCCCCGGCGGCAACGTGGCTCGTGCATGGGTGTTTGCATGCTGAGAGCTATTGCCATGCCCACTGCAGCTGAGAGCAGTGTATAAAAATACTGGGTTTTGGGGAGGGTGTGTAGATTTTGGGTGCATGGTTTTAATTAGAAATTGACATTTCTAAGCCTTTGGCTGCCAAGCAACAAGCATCTAGAAAGTGATCTCAGTTGTGATATGTAGGTACCCAGCGTCCATCCTTGCTGCTGTATTTAAAGCCTCAGAAAGGGCCACCTCACCATTCGTCACACAGGCACTCACTGGTGGTTAAGTTAGCAGTTGAGGTAGCAGGAAACCAAAGCAGAGCAGCTGATCCAGGACCCCATCACCCCACAGCCCTGCTGGAGTTGCAGAAGCTGAACATGCCATGATGAGGGAGTAGAATGTGGTATCAGAGCCAGTAGCATGCTCTGAAGCTGCAGTCTGAGCCTGGCTGAATGGAGCCCTGGCTACTCTGTGGACTAAGCCCAGGACTTCCCCAGCCTGAGGACCTGGCCCCTTGTTCAGTGGGCAAACAGAAGCATGCAGCATGGAGCCCATGTGAATGCATGGGATGCAGGGAGCACGGTTCACTTGTGCCTCTCTACAGACACTACCATACAGCCTCCCTGGCCTCATCCTTGCAGAACAAGCAGCTTCCTCCTTGTCTTTCCTTTCTGGGAGAGATTCTTGCCTCGAATTAGCTGACTGACTCACTGCACTCTTTGCAAAGCAGTGTTTTGTCCTTTCTTACTTGCAGCACCTCTCCTAGAGCCCTGCAGCCAGGCTGGCAGCAGAGGAGAGCATCAAGAGACAGTGTCCAGGAGCAAAGTCCTGTAAAGCTTTGGCATCTCTGGGCCATCCTGTAGGTCAGAGGTGCTGATGGAGGCAGCATGCTCCCCCTGCACAGCCCTTGTACCTCTGGCCTCCCCCGCCCTGGTCTGGCAGGAGAAGGGGTTGTAGGTTGAGCTGCTCATGAGCTGTGGTCACAGTGGCACCATGACGAGCTCCTGAGCAGTGGGAGGAAGGTTGAAACTGCCTTATTCATGTCCCTCTTCCTTTCTTTGGACAGACTCTTTTCTCATAGAATATTAGCCAGAGCTTTGCAGGTACTAAATAAACCAGCACCTCTTGAGGAACAGCTGCAAAGTGTCATAAACTACTTCCTAGTGCCCAAGCCATGGCTTTCCTGCAGTAAAAGAAGGAGTGCAGACAGGCATGCTGGAGCTGACTGATGGCCTGTCTGGTCCAACATTATGTGTCCAACAGTGGGTTGTGGCAAGTGCTCCCAAGAGTGTCATTACGTGTTCCTAATGTGCTTATCTGGGCAGTCCTGTCCTGTGGGTCTGTAGCAGGAGGTCTGCTTGTTTGCTTCCCTATCTGGCCTAATGTGACTGCAGATGCTCCTCTTCTCCCTAAGTGTTTAAGCTTCTTTCTGAATCTTACTAAGGTCTTTCCTTCAGTTTTACCCCATTACTCCTCAGCCTTCCCACCTGTCATCCCTTCAGACAACTAGATATGGCCTTAGACTCTCAGGCCTGCTGTGCTCATTGCTTGGCTTATCATGCATTCAGCTGAATTTGGTGTGTTGCAAACATGAGAGTATGAGTCTGACTGAGTTCAGTCACTTCACCTTTCTGAGTATTCACTTCTTGGTGTTCCCTATTTTGTATGATCTCCGAGGTAGGGCACAGGATATTTTTATTCCAAGGTATCATCAAGTATAGGCAATACATCTTGTCTATGTGGGATTTATCTCTCTTCAGACATGCTGATGGTCTCCAGCTTGTTCAGGCAGAGTAAGAGCCCCATCATCTGCCTGTAGGTGCCCATCTGTCCTCAGGTAGAATATGGACTTCAAGCCTCCAGCAAAGCCACGTTTCCTGGAACGAACAAGTACCTGGTTAGGAGGAATTTCATGACAAAGGGTTGCAGAGGCTGCTCTGACAGACCATTGCTTCTTGGTGAATGGGCTTTGTAAGAGTTGCTACCTTGGACCAAGGCAGAGAGAGACATTTTCTGTGAGCAGCACAGGAGACCAGCTGAGGTTTCAAGCATGAGGCTGAGTTAACAGCCCGTTACTCACCAGTGCTTGATTTCAGCAAGAAACAGAGGAGAGAAGAGTTGAGAGTGATTCATTGAGGGAACACCAAAGTGCACCAGGTCTGCCCTCTGCCTACCTGGGAGGTGGTGGAGGTCTGCACAGTCCTGTGATACACCTCTGATCTTTTACATCCTAATGGCCTTTCACCCGTTGGTGGTCTCCAGAGGTATCTGCAGCCCCCTGAATGGGATTGTAGGATCTCACTGGGAGAACCACATCAGTGCAGAGCTTGGGGGATGCTGACTCAGCCTGTGTTCAGTGCATCTCCCCCTTTCTGTCCCTCCATATGTCTGATAGCACTGGGGACTGGACCCCAAACACAAATGGCTGTTTCCCTGCATTACCCTCGTCTGGGTTTATTGTGTCTCTTCCTTATTCCCCCAGGTCCTAGGTCAGTTGGTTGTTTGCCTCTAGGTCCTATGGCTCAACAGCTCCAATACTGCCTTGCTCATGCTCAGCGCTGCATCCATCGCTCTACACTACCACCTCACTTATTCCTTCTCCTCTGATCCCCCTCTCCATATGTTGTCCTCCAGTTCCTCCCCAGCTTTTCTTGCTTCCCATGCAGAGCCAAGCTGGGTCATTTCTCCTGTTGGCAGTGAACATTTGGTCCAATATGACTGAAATGTTCAGTGGCATCTTTGACAAGTAATGTCACCCTCAGAGACTGAAGCAATCCAGTGCTAGAGAAATTGTTTCTGCTAAACAGCAGAGAGGTGCAAACCACATTCAAAGACTGTCCTATGGGCTGCTAAACCTCCAGGAGGATAGAACTTGAAATAGAAAGGCCTTTGTGTGAATAGGATGGCTTTTGTTCATAACGCTCCAAGTGCCCATTGCTCATACAGTGCCACAGAGCAAGTCCCAAACTCAAGCCAACTCCTTGAGTCAAAACACTGCATTTTGGATTTGGTTCTGCCTTCTAAATGACTCTGTTCCTTTCAGCGAATTGACCTCCCACACAGCATCCTGCTATCATCTTCATAAAGCATGTAAGAGATGCTGACTTGTCAACACCTGTCCTCTGCTGCTGCTCCGTGGAGACAAATCTCCCCTACCACCTTGGTAGGTGTATCCCTGTTTCTCCTGGCAACCCATGTTCCTCCCATGGAGACAGCCCCCTCACACCTTTCCTCTGCTCTGCTCTCTCCCTAAGGTGTGGGGCTAGAGCCCCTCAAACATCTCTGAGCATGGAAAAATCGTGCTAGGATGCTGCCCCAGATCCCCCAGGCCTTCTCCTCCTCCACCTCTACACTCCCACTCACTGCCTTCTTGTCCCATTTGTTCAGCAGTGTCCTGTGGCCATGTTTCTCATGATGGTTTCAAGGCAATGCTCAAGCTTCATCTTTGATCTTTCCCCTGGTGTCCGCACTTCCAACTGCACTGGCATAGGGATCTGGTCCTTCTGAGCTTCTCTGATGTCCTTCCCTGGTTTTCTGCCTGCCTTTGTCATCTTTTCTTCTCTGCCTCTTCTTTACGCCCGCCTCCCTCTTCTGCTGGATGCCCACAGCATCCTGTCCTTCAGCCCTTTCCGTTCTCCTTTCACACATTATCTCTGGGTAATCTCCACCACCCACTGACTCCAACCGCTATCTCTATGGTGACTCTCGGATCCACCGTGATGTGCCAGACTCAGCTCTTCCTTTCAGGAGAAATCAGCAGCCTGGCTGACGGTTCCTGGTGCAGGTCTAACCCATCAGCCCTATTTCAGCACCATCACAGCAGAGTTCACCCCCTCCCACCAAAGCTTCCCTCATCTCTCTCAAGCAGACAAGACCTCCATGCCACATTGCTCTGCACCACCTTGAGCTTACCTTCCTTGTTCCAGCTATGCCTGAATCCCACACATCCTCTCCATCCACTGCTTCCAGATAAAGCCTTTTATATTAATTCCTTCAGCTAAAATACTTGTCTGGGCTCAAGTATGTTGCCTTTAGATTACTGCTATGCTCTTCCCTCTGGCCTGAGAACAGCAGCCATGTTGATGAATACTCATCACACTGGCTCCTGGAAAGATTGTGTTCCTTTTGCCTTGAACATGTCACCTCTTCCCATGTCTCTTTGATTCTCCTTCCTTTATCACCAGGAATGGGAGCCACTTGTCTCTACTTGGAAAAGCCTCTACGGCCATCTGTGGCATTCCTGCTAGTGTCCACGTCCCCTCTTGCCTCCTGTACACCTGAGAAGTGAGGTTTGGGGCTGGTTTGCAAACCTCCCTCGTTGCCCTTCACTCCCAATATCCCTTTATCACCAGCACATTCCCCCCCATGGGTTTTGCTGGCTTGCTAACTAAAATGACAACAGGGGAGCATGCCAGCCTGCCAGGGCTCCTTTCCATTACCCTGGGCATTGCACCTGGCTGCTGACTTCTCAGGACACCAAGTGGCTTTTCTGAGGAACACACATACACTCATGGGAAAATCAGCACTGAATAGCATTATTCATGCCTTCATCTTCATTTCGTTTCAGTTGGGGCTGACATAAGGCCCAGGAGGGCTGTCGAACAAGCAGGATGATGGAAAAGGTATTGGTCCTCAAAGCCTAAGGATTCAAGAGTGACTGGTCCTGCCACTGGGATCCAGAAGCCACCTTGCCTTAGAGATGAAGTGCACTTCTCCACTGCAGCAATGTGCTGCCTTTCAAAGTAAGTAAGCCATTCACCCAGCTTGTGCTCTCTTTTGTCCCCAAGCCTCTGGGCCTCAGTCTCCATCATTGACAAATAACCTGCCAAATTTCAGTTTAAGAAGAAAAACCATTTGGAAGCTGACAGGCATTTAGAGAGAGGGTTTGAGAGCACGCGGGCAGCCTTCATCACCCTGCAAAGGGAGCCAGGCACCCTTGAAACCTGCAACAGGAAAATGCCTGGGTGGAGGAAGACTTTAGAGGGTGCAGAGAGCACTGTGGGGCTCGTTGTTCTTCTCTACTTGGTCATTTCCCCTTAGGGATGAACTGAATGGTCAATTCTGTATTCAAGGCTGCGAAGGCAGCTGCACTTTTGCTGAATCTGCTACAGGAAGGGAAAAAACCAAATCTCTATATTTTCATTTTCTGTAGAGAATGAACCTTCTTCCCCAGAAAGCCACACTCTCCATTTGCAAAAGCACCAGGGCAAAGTGATGGGAAAATAACCAGGATAGCTGCCCATAGCACCTTGTGTTCACTCCTCAGGCCTGACCCTGAAGCCTCTAACAGAGGGTACAGAGCCTGCAGCCTTATTTCTATATCAATGAGTAGGGTTTGGCTCTCCGAGCACCTCACTTCCCCATGGGGCAGCCCTGCTCAGGCCTCCCAGAGCAGTGAGGTCCATGAATTAGCCATCAGTCACCTCTGGAGCCACAGAGCTGCCCAAGGCCAGGCTGTGAATCCATGGCAGGGGGGAGTCCAAGAGGTCAACTCAACGTTCTGCATGGACCCATCTCCCTCAGTGTACTTGATACCTTGAAGGAGCATCTGAAGGGAGAGGCTGTTCCCCCACACAGGTTCCCCAGCTCTTCCCAGGAGAGGATGATGTGAGGGGCAGGCAGGATGGGCAAGGGGATGTCTTCCACCCATTAGGACCAAAGCATCCTAAGAAGATCAGAGGAAGTGTGAGAAGCAAGCACAATAGCCTGCAGCCCAGTGCTGGCTGCCAGGCCTGGCAAGTTCACCCCCAGCCCATGGCAAGTTGGTGCCTAGGAATGCACACATGCAATGGGATGACCGAAAGCTATGGGCAAAAGAGAATGAATGGTTGAGCCTAATTCATGCAAGGTTGTAAATCACTGTGGCAGATGGGCGGTGGATTATTTTCCAGAGGGTTAAGCAAGACCCAGATTAGGAAAGGCTGGGAAATTTTGATGTGGTGTGCAGGACATTGTCCTGGGGCTGAGGACCCGTGGACCTCAGTGCCTTCTGGGGAGGTTCTGGCTGTGCAGATGTTGTGGAGGAGTCCTGTCTGAGGATGGCAAAGCTGGGAGGCTGCAAGGGCAGATGTGGGGCAAAGCACACAGGCTGTGTCCGGGGCTGGCTAAATGGGCAAAACCTGCCCCCGAGTTTTACAGATTCTTAAATCCAAGCTCCTGGTGGGGTGGCTGATGACCCTCAGGCTGGTGTGAGCCCTGACTTGGAGGAGGAGGAGGAGATTTCAGTTTCACAGGGAAACCTTGACACTGCTCTGGCCCTTCGTGGGGCCGTGCCCACTTGCCTGCCTTCCCCTGGCTTCAGTTTGTCCCTGCCGCCTTCACAGCACCCCTGGGTGCTGAGCTGGATGGAGAGTGCTGTGCCGGCCCCTCTCCACTCCCTGCCCTGATTTCCTTCTGGGAATCCCAGAGTCTGTTCCAGATCCAGCTCTGGTTTTGGGGGCAGCCATCTCCCTCTCCTTCTCTTTCCTCTTCCCTCCTTCTGCTCTCCTTCCTCCTCCTCTCTCTCCCTCCTCTCCGCACTGTACTCTCCGGGGGCTCTGGGTACCGCTGCAGCATCACTAGCCACCTCCATCCAGGAGGCTGGGAGAGCGGGGCGGAAGGGGAGGGCTGCGGGGGACAAGCTGAATGAATGGGCATCGCCTCGGTGCTGCTGGAGCCTCCGCATAGGGGCGAGGCGGCCGGACCGCGCCGCGGGCAGGGGGGCAGCGGCGGCCGGCCAGCCTCAGC
>JBCJKH010046264.1:13967-50507 GCA_039877255.1 Loriculus beryllinus | reverse complement strand
CGGTGACTGCAGCCCTGCCCTGGGCAGCCTGTTCCAATGCCTGAGCACCCTGTGGGGAAGGAATTGTTCCTCATCTCCAGCTAAACCTCCCCTGGTACAGTCTGAGGCTGTTTCCTCTTGTCCTTTCACTCATTACTTGGAAGAAGAGACCAACCCCACCGCACTACATCCTCCTTTCATGCAGGTGTAGAAGATGATGCTCAGACCTTGGTAGGCAGTCCGTATTAGCCAGGCCAGGGAGTGGGGATGGGATGGAGGGAGGTCACTGATCCATCAAACACTGACCCAGACCCATGCAACCATCTGCCTCCCTCTAGAAGCAGCTGTGCTGGGCCAGCCTGGCTCTGTGTGTGATGAGAGATGCTGTTCCCCTCCTCCCGTGATGAGGCTGAAGGACGTGGGGCCATCCCAGTACCTGGGCAATGCTGCAGCTGCTGGGGACCAGAGGAGGGCTGTGGAAATAGGGCACCCCATGTCCCAGCTCCTCTTTGTGGGACAGAGCTGATATAATTAGACAATACACCCTGTTCTGTGCAGTACACTGAAGAAGCCTCTGTGCCACCATGGCCCGGGGGAGCCCAGCAGCCCTACTTTGGTGGCATCAGTGTTCCAGTGAAGGTGAGCCACTTCCAGGCACTGCCTGGTTTGCTCCTTCTTTCCCTGTGCTGCTCCAAGAAGCCTGGTCTTCTTTATAGATGGGTATGGTTTGGTGGCTTTGATGGACCCTGCTGGCCTACAAGAGAGTGAAGCAGGAAGTGGATGGGTCACTCCAAGTCAGGCTCTTAAACTCATTAGGGGACAAACTGCATCTGCGCTGCCCCTGAGGAGCCTTGTCACCCAAAACATCCATGAAACCATCCTGGGGTAGCTCCAGAAGTGCAGAAACTCCTGGTAACTGGCTACTGAATTCTATCCCAGAGTGTCCTGCACATCCTCATGTTGACCCTCCTGCACTGGTCCTGCCAGAGATGAGCCACAGCTATTTGGGAACTCCTGCTTTGTGGTTCTGACATCAAAGCCATCAAATCCAGCCATTTTTGCTCCTGCCAGCAGCCAGGAATGTGTTTGGCGTCGCCACTCTTCCAGTTCCTCCATAGGGATAGGCTCAGACCAAGCACACACCAGCTCCATCAGGGTCCCTCTGGCAAGCTCCCATCCAGATCTGGGTCAGAATTTGCTCTGGGAGCATCCCTCATGGAAAGTGCCTGCAGAAACAATTGAGGTTTCTATGAACCAAGGAATTCTGATTCCACAAATGCCTGTTTATGCTGATCTACCAGTTTACACTGGTAAAGCTGCTTTAACCTCCCCTTCTCAGAGGGGTGTATAGGGATGCTTGTGTATGGCAGGCTCAGTGTCTTCTCCCCAGAGAGTCAAGTCCAGTTCCTACCTGAGGACAGATTGATTAAATCACCGGCTCAGGAGCCATGGGACAGCAGCAGTGCCATTGCCACCAGCCATAGCAGGCACTTGGCTCCATTTGTCCTCCAAGCAAAGAGGACCAGACAGGAAAAGGTGCTGTTCCCAAGGGAGCCCTTGTATCCTCTGGTACCTAGACCTCAGCTGGCATTGCTCAGAATGGGGAATTTCCCAGGATTCACAAGGAAGAGGGAGGAGAAAGTCCAGATATGCACATTTGAGGGGGTCACCCCAGGTCTGAAGCAGGCTTTGACCCTCCTGTTTCCCCCAGAGATGGGAAATCAAACCCAGGCCACCTGCACCCTGCTCCAAGAGTAACTGGAGGCATCAGAAAAATGTGCCTGTTATAGAAGTGTCTGCAAAATGCACACTCCAATGTTGTGCAAAGTGGCTGAAAGTCCTGCTCTCTCTTAGATCATATGTTTATGGACATAAAGAGCTTTTATAGGTAGATTAACGCCATTAAAGTTGAAAGCACTTGTTAACATCACTGCAACTCAGCTTAATAATACCTTAAGCTGGTTGGGTTCATCTCTGCTATGAAGCTGCTCCTCTGTGAGTGCCTGTACCTATTGCTGAGGCTTCTTCTCTCCTCCCTCTGCCCTCACATCGTGTCTGCATGTGTGCGTTGGATGGTTCTGGACCAGGGTTGTGCCAGAGGGCTTGCTCAGCACGGGGGCCATGCAGGGTGGGATCTATGTGGATCTACAGATGTCGAGTCTCACCTGGGGATGGAGGACAAGGATACCTCTGTCCTTGTGCCCTCAGGATGTGGCTCTTTGCTCTATCTAACTCTTATGGAAAGTCTTTGCAGACAACATGGAGCACTTCTGGAGGTAGCTGGAACGCTTGGCTTTGTGCATGTTGGTGGGTTGGGTTTTAGAAGGGGAATGAGGGTCAGCACTAGGGTGAGTTTTGGGAAGGCCAAAGCTGCAGAGCAGTTCCTGAGGTGTCGCTAAACCTACATGATCTTCTGTGGGATTTGGAGTTTCTCACTCAGGAGAGAGAAGCCTCATCCTGTAAGTAGCCACATGGGGCCCTGCTAGAGACAGCAAGGGTTTGGAAGGGACTCAAGCCAGCTCTTCTGCCCCTCCGTGGCTGGGAGCAGTGTCTTGTCTCTGGGCACTGCCTGCAGGAGGTGTTCAGTCTCTTGTCATGGGCATCATCCAAAACACGGCATCTTCCAGCACACGGCTGCTTCCATCATACCCTGCCCTTAGCCGTGGGACACAGGTGGTACTGGCGGTATGGCCATGCCTGCCTGCATGCACGAGGACCACATTGACTGTGGCTCTTGGGGAATCCCGTTGCAGCACTGAGGTGCCAGTTGGGGCTTTCCTCTTGGAGTCCTTACCCAGCCAGACCCAGGGAAGGGTTGTGTTGCCACCAGCAACACAGGGAAGGAGACAACGGGGAACCCCAATAAATAGCTTGCGTAGTGTGGGGTGCTTGCTGTGCTGCTGCCCAGACCCCATTGTAACCTGCCAGTCACAGAAGGAGGGTCCTTGTCCCCCTGAGACAGCGCAGGGGGCCTCCATCCCGGCGCCAGGCTGTTCTTCTCCATCAGCAGCACCAAGATCCGATTTGTGTTCCTGCCTTCCATCAGCCCCACTAAGCAGGTTTTAATTCTGTTAAATAAATATGAAGTAATGGCAGCGGGGCTGGGAGCCAAATGGCCTGGGGACATCCTTGAGAGCTCTGCACAAGGGCAGGCTTCGCTGCAGGAGCTGGGGATGGCATCGGGCAGAGCATCCCAGTGCTGGCGGTAGGGCCAATGGGGTGGTCCTGGGCATGGTGGCGTGGAGCAGATGCGGCTCCACGCTGCGTTGTGCTCACAGCGCCTTGCTGCCTTCAGAGCAATTTCTAAATGGCTGCTAAACATCACTGTCAGAAGCACACTCATCTTCCCTTCCTAATTAGTGGATCAGACAGTAATTTGTAATCCTTCTGAATAGGAAGATCTTAGTGTCTAGCCCTGGAGCCTGGGCAGGACACAGGGAATGGCAGCACAGAGCAGAGCATGCCCTGGCCGGCAAGGCATCCAGGCAAGGGTAAGGCAGAAGGGCTTCCTGCAGGGTCCTCTGCCCTGTCTCTTTGGTCCAATGCACTTTTCATCTTTCTTCTCCTGGGTTTTGGCTTTTTCATTTCTCTTTGTGATGCCAAGTATAAAACCATCAGCATGGCAGCCCCAGCAGCAGGCTGGCTCCCAGCTCAGCTCCTGCTTGTCTCCAGGGTGGTGGAGGTGGCAGGGTGGCACTGCCGATAGGAGCTGGAGCCCTTTGCATTGCTGGCGAGCCAGCTGGGTAGGGATATGCTGGAGCTGTGATGGGCTGGGTTTGGGGAAGTTCCCCAGGGCAAAACCATCCTGGTGTGGGTCTGGTCTGAGGTGAGCCAGTGTTTGCATTGTCAAAGCTGAGGACAACATGAGTTCTGGGAGCAGAAAGGGTTAAAAAAGCCAACAAGTGGAAAAATAAGATGCAAAGAGGAGGAAATGAAGACAGGAGGTGGGAGGTGCACAGAAGGCAAGGCAGTGAGCAGGACCGAAGACAGATGGGCAGGGAGAGGAGGCCAGCATGGAGATGGGCTGGACTGATGGCCATCAACAGCTAACAACATGTGAGGCACAAGTTTGGTGTGACTGCCACAGCCTATCCCAAGTGTCAGCATCTCCATGTGGCTCTTGGACAGATGAAGCCACGCTTTAGGAAGCAAGGCAGAGGGCAGGGATGGAGGTGGAGGCTCATAGAAAGCTCATAGCAGCTTCCCTGCATGCACAGGGAGCCTTGGAGGGGAAGGCATTTGTGGTGTGGGAGAAGGGCACCAGGGTGATGATGGGTGTTGAGGTCCATAGGAAGCTCATAGATTTATTAACAGCAATGACAGGCAGCATCAGTGATTTGTGCAGGCTGATGAGACCAAGGAGAGGGTTACACAGCCCTCACCACATTATGGATGGCACTGAGCAGCCCCTTGCTGGTGTCTTTAGCATCAATTAATCTGCGGAAAGCATCTCTGTCCCACTCACATTAACCTTTATAAATGGCTTAATAGAGGTGCAGCCACAAAGCATGGGAAGGGTCGTGGTTGTGTTGTCAACCTTGGCATCAAAAGCCTGGCCCTGGGGGGCACAGCCTTGGGGGGGGCAGGTTCTCAGGGGGCAGACTGGGGGGACAGAGCCGTCCCAGGTCAGAGATGTTGATGGAAGGAAGCAGCCACAAGCAGTGACTTCAAGGAACACCACTTTCCTACTGCATTTCTACAGCCTTCAGAAGCAAGTGTTTATAATAGCACTGGTGACTCACTGAGTGCGCTTTACTCACCAGTTAATGACTGAGCAGAGTTCCAGAGCTCTTTGTGATTCCGGCTTAGATAAACTCCACCTCTCTCCCAGATCCCTGTTCAGATGGGACACTGGTCTGGGGCATTCAGAGTGGGCAGGTGAGCAGCACGGACAAGGCGGCATCTGCTTATCCCAGTCTCAGCTTCCCACAGCTCCTCTGATGCTGAGGGTCTGCACCAGAGCCAGAGGTAACAGGAGAAAGCAAGTGATTTCTCAGCAAGGATGGAGCATTACACATGTAGAGGCTTCAGAAACCCCACACACTGGTTCTGGTGCTCATTCTTGCAAACCCTAAGGCAGCTTCCCACACATCCACGGAGAGGGTGGTGAGAACCACCCAGTTCCCTGAGGAGCAGCAGGAGGTGTCAGTGGGGTGGAGGGGGCATCATGGCTGGAACAGGCAGCTGGGAAGTCTCAGGAGCTGCACTCACTGTGGACCTTGGTCTTACACAAAGTTAGGAGTCTGCTTTGGGGATGAACAAGAGGCTCCTGGAACACAAGCTTCGAGCCAGGCCTGGCTATGAGTAGCTTTCAAGGGACAAAGCATGTGAACAGGGTCACCACACAAGGCAGGACCTTTGTGCACCATCACAGCCTGGATCCAGGAAGGGACACGCTGTGGCTTTCTGCAAGAGCCCATGTCCCACCAGTCCCAAGGTCGCTGCCTGGTCATGCGTCGAGTGAAACATCCCCTCTGGTGTGTGCTGACCACAGGAGGTTGCATCCTGGCCACAGCCAGGTCGGTGATGGGCACAGGAGCCCATCATCTGCCCAGTCCTCATCCTCCTGCAGCAGATGAGCTTCCCCCAGCTCTACCCCATCTCCGCGCTGTGCCACCAACAGTGAATCACGAAGCTGAGGTGAGCAAGTGCTTGCAGGTAATCACAAGAAGGCTGTCATCACTGCCGTGGGCTTCACCCTCCAACCTGCCACACTCGTCACGCTCACCAGGGAGGGTTTGATGGCCCCCAGCACTCACTGCCTGGTGTAGGCAAACCAGGGGCCAACCCATCACAAGCCCACCACAAGCCACCACTTCACTCCTCGTGCAGTGGGAGTGCTGACAGCAGCACTGCACTGGGGTAGATGTTAATCACAGGATCGGTTGGATCACAGCTCATTCCCTTTGTGTGCTCTCAGCACGCATGGGTCTGGCTCTTGCTTGGGGACCCTGGGGTGGCTGTGAAGGCTGGAGGGGTCAGGGCTTGACCCTGGGGCTGCAGGGGGGGGAGGGTCTGGAGGATGGACCCAGGGCAGCAGTAGCTGGAGGGGTGATGCCTCCACACTTGCAGTGCATGGAAGGGGCTCATCCTCCATCATAACTACACATGTCCCAGCTCATGTGAATCAGAGAAACGCCTCTTTGGTCAGAGGGACTGTAAAGGGGGAAGAGTTTCTGGAGGATTCACAGGCTCCTGTAACCCTGTATCAAGGACTGGAGAAGGGCTGCTGCTGGCAGGCTCAGCTCCACATGGACGTGGGGTTCAGCAGGGTACCACCAGCACCTGCATTGCTGTGGATGTGGTTCCTGCAAATCCATCTTCCAAACTGCTTCTGACAGCACCGCGGGGTTTGAGCTACTTGTTCTGCTGTAACGGGGTAGGTCATGGCTGCCCCATCACCTCACTGGGTTGAGGAGCATCCTCTGGGCACAGAGACCTGTCAGGGTTGGCCCTAGTGCCTGGATGCACAGGACCTTTGGTATCAGCAGGACCCTGGACATCCCTGGCCATGTGGGTGTGTCAGCCCCAAGGGTGGGCAGAGGCAGCTCTGTGTGTGTGTGATGGACAGAGGGAATTCACTTTAAGGTGTTTTTTTTCCCCTAGCTTTTCCTGTTTCTCCCTAAATTACCAAATCTGGGACAGAGAGCTGGCTGTTTGCGTTTGTCACATACACACATGATGTTACATCTATACATTATCTTGACATCAAAGGGGAAGTGTGACATTTCCCTGGCTGTGCAGCCAAGAAAGGACACTGCCTGCTTTTGGGAGAGAAGAGGTTATTATCAGAGGGTTACAGGCAGCTCCTGGAAAGGAGAATGAGAAATAAGGACAGAGAGCACAGAACTGGGAGCGACAGTGAGGCACTGCAAAAGCAAATCTTCTTCTGGTCTTTTAATCTTCCCCCTTTATTAAAGCAGGGCAGGAGCGAGCCTCTCACAGCATGGACTTCGTTATTATTTTAAGGAAAAAGGATGTGCAAATGTGATGGCTGGAGGGAGTTTGGGGGGTTTGTTTGGGGAGGAGACGAAAGGAAATCTATCTGCACACTAAGCTTTATTGCAGCGATTCTCAAGGTTAAGCCAACACGGCCGCCTTACCCTCATCACGGGGACCTCAGCGTGTGCCACCAGCTCAGCTCCCGGAGGAGATCATCTCCCATCCCATGGGAGCAGATGACCAGCTCATCCCCACGCACTGAGCCCTCTCCTTGTGTGGAGCTGCCCTCACGGGACAGCCTTGGCTGAGGTGCTAGAGACAGATGGGCAGCCCGAGGAGCCTGTCCTGCTTCCAGCCTGCCAGATGCTGCCTGAGCAGCACCCACAGTTTGCCAGATAACAGCGCACTTCTCACCTCAGTGGTGTCCCAGCCACCGGCTCCTGGGCTTTCCACTGGTGCAAGGTCGGATGCTCCCAAGGGCTGTTGTCCCTGCTGTGGACAGTGTCTTCTGCTGAGCCACCCCCTTTCTGCTCCTTCTCTCTCCTCCCAGCGGGATGAAGCACAGTGGGACAGCGGCAAGTGATGCCATCCAGCCAGTTTGCTTCCTAAAGGATCCTGCATCCAGCCCTTGCTCTTCCCTGAGGCTTTTCACAACAAAACAGTGCAGCTGAGCTCCCCTCTCCACCGCACACACAGCGCAGGAATGCAAACCAGCCTGCCTCAGGGATTTACTGCGATGAAACTGGGTAGGAAAAACAGGCTGGAGAAAAGCTCCCAAGCCTGAGACTGGTGCTAAATCCTACTGGGGAGTATCTGCAGGGAGTCAGTGCTGGAGGGTCCTTGTGGAGGTGACCTGTCCTGATGTGCTCCGTACCTTCAGAGCTGATGCAGATGAACTTGCAACTGGAGAGCAGCGAACCGCAGGGATGTGCATGTACTGAAGGTTTCTTGTCTGTCTCAAGGGAAGCCTGGAAGGCAAAAAGGCTCTCGCTGTCCTCTGAGCAGTCAAGGTCATTCCTGGGAGCCAGGGCAGATGCTGGCTGCCACGTGGCTGATGCCCACAGCACCAAGGCGTAATTAGCTGGAAAGACGGTCAAGCAGCACTGGAAATGGGTAAGGAAAAGAGGGAAACAGCAGAGACATGCCCAGATTAGGGTCTGAGGAGGATGCTCGTCTCTCTGGAGGTACTTCTCCACGCTCAGGTATTCAGTCCCTCAAGCATGGACAGATGTGTGGGGAGAGGAGTGGGCTGTGCTGCCTACCAAACTGCTCTTGGTTGTGCATGAGGGTAACACAAGCTCCCCATGGCATCTCTGCAGTGCCCCCAGACATCCTTCCACAGCCCTCCACGGACAGATTGTGTTTGTTTCAGCTCAGCGCGCTCATTAGATTCAAGTGGAAGGGTCGATCCGATCAAACTTGGAAACACAAAAATAAACGTGCTGGGTTCAGCAGATGGAGGGAGCAGCCTGGCAATGGCAGTGCCCCACAGCAGGCGCTCGCAGCAGCTGCTCTGCAGCAGCCCTTGGACACACGTTCCCCATGCCATGGACCGCGGTGCTCCTGCCCCACGGTGCTGCACGATGGGGATGGCCTTGGGACACAGCTCTGGGGATGGAGCATCACATGGGGCTAGGTTTTTCCTTTTGCTGCCCCATTGCTTTGTACCCCCAGAACCTCCCTGGCAGTGACCCAGGATTTGCTATGTGCTTCCATCATAAACCTCAGCAGTGTGAACGGTTATTCCTCATCTTGAAGGAGAGCACTGGGAACAGAGGTGAATGAACCTGTGCACTACAATATAGCTGCTGGATGAACATTTTATGGGGTATTTACTTCACTGAAGTACCTCTGGAGTTGAAGAACTGCTGAAATACATCTTCCCTGTCCTTTCCAGCTTATTAACACCCAAATCCAGCCTGGCCCATGAAGGAGGCAGCAGTGCCTCTCCTCTGGAGAACTTATTCCCTCTGCAGTAGCTGGGACTTGGGGGAAGGAAGGAAGGAGCTGGTTGCTCAGACCCCACCACCAGCATTCCCAAGCATGGGTCCTGCTGTATTTAAGTGCTGGGCTCTGGCACTACTGTTCCAGAATGGATTTTAAGTCCTTTGTGGGTGATTTCAGCGATCCTGGCAGCTCTCCTCAAAGGCTGCATTATGGCCTGATGTGTTCATCTCGCTGCCCAGAGTGTGCTGATGATGAAACAGAGTTTCCTCAAGGAATGGTGTTGCACAAACCAATTACCATTTTGCCCAGAGTGCCCATCCCTCTGAGGTGGATGCTCTTGGGACTGCTCTGGCTCCCAGTCTGCTTGTGTGCTGGATAAGGACGCCAGTAGTCTGGGCTTTAAGACATACAAGCTCCATCCTTGGGTGTTCTCCTGGTTCCCTGTGATCTTTGGCAAGTCATTACCCCTCTTTGCCTCATAATACCTGGTCGCAAAGCAGATGTAGGGCTCGTCAGACATGCCAAAGAAGGTCTTTTTATTGGTGTTGTACAGCAGTAGGATCTGTGGTGTGATAGAGCATCAACAGCAGGGGCAATACAACCCCTCTCTGCGTTGTATGTGAACAATCCTGGGCAAAGCTTATGCCACTGTCCTCAGTCCACTGGGAAATGATGGGGCTGGGATGAATCTTTACATTTGCACTTTGCAGTCTGGGAAAGCTCCTGCCGCTGGCAAGTGTTTCTGGGCTTGCCTCAGGGTCTTGTGAATACTGGGGTTGTCCAAGGCACTGGAGCAAAGTTCCATAAGGAAAAGCAAGCAGGGCTTTGTGCTTTGCTTTGTAGCAGGTGATGTGCTTGGGATGAAGCAGTCACGTCTGCTCTCAGTGCCAGCTGAATTTTAGAGGAATAGGCTCTGGTTAGTGTTTGGGACTGAGGGAATGAGAATTGAAACCTCCTGGAGACTGCCCTGATCCTGAGGAAAAGGGAAGTCAGGTGTGGGGAGACTGGTTCCTGGGCTGTGCCGGGTGATGTGCACCATGGATGGGATTCACCCTGAGGCTCTCAGGGTACCACAGCCCCTGGTGGTCACAGCCCTGTCTTTGCAGGGGTGGTCAGTACCTGTTTGGCACCTAGTGCAGAAACAAGAGGTTTGAACTCTTCTGTCTTATGAACTCAATACGTTTTTTCCTGCCCAAATGTCTTTTTCTCCCCATTGCCAAGCAAGCTGTCTGACCAGCAGCAACTGACACAGCAAACCGCAGCAATGACCTTTATAGTGTGCTCTGTGAGGTCCCTCCAAATGCTCTCAAGAAGAACGCATCAGATGTTTGGGGATTTCTGCTGTGCAGAGGTAGGGCCAGGACAGGACACGGTGCAGCAGAAGATGCACAGGAGGGGCTGTGCTAGACCCACGGTAATGGTCACCCTGCAGACCTCCACATGCTGAGCCTCTGCAAGCAGTGACCTTAATGCTGGTCAGCAGAGCAGGCACAGGCTGCAGGACCAGAACCAGGGTGTCCCACCAAGGCTGAGAATGTGGGAGCTCAGCAGCTCACTGTGCCCCTGCAACTGCAATGGGTCCTGCAAGCTTCTGTGGCTGCTCAGGCTCCTTCAATGCTTTGATCTCAGCTCTTCTTGTCTTGCTGCTGTTCAACAGCATACCCATGAAAACGCTGGGCTCAGGTACTGCTCTCCCATCCGTCATCAATTATTCTCTTTTCATTTGCTTTTTGGGCTTCACCTTTTTAGTCCAGCTGTCTCCTGCCTTACAACTGTTCTTTCCTCAATTACTTACACCAACCTGCGGGGCTGTCTCCATTCATCTCAGGAGCACCACAAAGCTGTGCCCTGAGCCAGGGCTTCACCAGCTGAGTGCATGAGAACCTGTACCAGGCTGTGTGTGCTTTGAGGTCGTGTCCCATGCATTGGGCACGGTTGGGGTTGGAAGGGCAGGTCATGTTTGAAGGAATGTGCTGAGCTGCTCTCGGCTGCCAGGACACACCACAGCCAGCCCTGCTGTGCTGCTTCCCAGACTAGGGGCCAGCTCAGACCATTCCTGCACCAAGACTGTTTTATCCTCACTTCTTAATGCTCTTATCTCAAAGGCTCCCTTCAGATTAAAGCCCAGGCAGTCAGTTCCCTCCCTGGATTTATTTGCAATGCAGTTTTCTTCCTCTAATCTGATCTGAGTGTAAGCTGCTCTTTTCAAAGTGCATGGGGAGGACAGATGTGCATGTCACTGGCACAGCGAGATGCACTGACTGAAAGCAGTGGGAAGGTGCCCTGTTCTTTAGCTTGGTGGCAACATCTGACTGTTTTGGCTTGAACCCCATTTCTCCTCTGAGCAGCTGTGTGATGTCCCACATAAACCAACAGACATAAGGCAAAAGGTTTGTTTTGGAGCAGGGTGAGTTCCTCGCCATGCTGGAGTCTGTTGAGCTTCTTGGACACCCTCATCAAGCTGGAACCCACTCTTTGGTCAATGGAGACCCTGGAGGCAGGGGAACAGTGCTGTCCATTGCAACAGGACCCCAGCAGGGGTTCGGGTGACATCTGGGGATTTGACCTCAGCAGTGTGACTGCCACCCATTCACGGTGCGTTGGTTGCTCCTCACAAGCTCGTGAGTCCATGGCCATGCTTGGAGCAGGGCTGGAGAAGCCAGGGATGGACTTGAATCCCTGCTGAGTTCCGTCTTTGCCCCTGCCTCTTGCTTTGCTCAGGGAATGGGAAGCTGAGACCACTGCTGTCTGGATGGATGGCTTCCTGTGGGGGCTCTCTCAGTCCTTCTGATGGGCATCCTGTGGGTCAGCTCCTCTTGGTGTGTTCCTAGGGAAGGCAGGAGCACATGAGGAGCCAGGGAGGGCTGGTGCAGAGGTGTGCCTGTGGGAGATGCTGGGTACGGGGGTGCTCTGAACCTGAGAGGTGGTGACACATCTGGGGTCTGGGCACCTCCAGCACTGGAGGAGGATGACTCTCCTGTGTCAGGGAAGGGAAGGGGGTTAACCCATGCCCCCTGCACCCACACTTGTCTTTGTCTCCGCAGCCCAAGGAGCCTGCTGAGCCACAGAGCTGCTGCCTGGCTCTGCCCAGCCCGCAGCCAGCGCATGGACCACCACCGGCCCCCAGCTCGCGAATGACAGCAGAGGAGTCACTGCAGAGAGCAGCGTCCGGACTGTGAGTGCTCCAGCAGGGCCTGAGGCGGCGATCCCGGTCCTCATCCGTGGGGTTTCCTTGGGGAGAAAGGCCACAGAAGCCTGTGGGTGCTGGGAAGCTCTGGGCTTCTCCTCTCTCAGGATGCTGAGAGGCAAAGAGAGCCTGAGCACTGAGCAGCAGCAAAGGTGAAGTACAGAGCTTTGGGTCACACGGTCTAGTGTGTAGTGTCCCTGCCCACGGCAGAGGGTTGGAACTGGAAGATCTTAAGGTCCTTTCTGACCCAAACCATTCTGTGACTCTAAATACCCGCAGTAATGCTGCCAGGGTGGAGGCACATGGGGGGCTGTTGGGGTGCACAGATGAGCTGATACAAGATGCTGTCATGGCCCCAGTCTCCTGACATAGAGGGTGGCTGGAGGACTCTCTTACAGATGTGTCTGAGGTTGGGGAGAGCTGTGACGGTGTCTGCTCTGAGTGATGCTGTGATGCTGGGCAAGGTCCCCAACTTGCTGTGGGCTTGGTGGGCAAGAGGAGGATGCAGATGCTTGACCCCTCCAGCAAGCTTCTGCAGGGAATAGCAGCAGCCCTCTCAAGCACATGGAAAACTTGCATTTCTCCTCCAAGGAAGGAGATGAGTTTGCGCAAAGGGCAAGGCTCTGGATTCAATCAGTGTTGTTGCAGATGCTAAGGTCCATTGGGAAGGAACTCATTTTGAAAGCAGCATACACTTGAGAGGTGGTGAATAAGCAGGGCAAACCTATGGAGGAGTAAACCATATGCCTTCCCCATGTCAGGAAAGATCTCCTGCCATGTGCCACTAAGATGTTACCCTGGCTCCATCAGCAGCTCAGTCAAACCCATGGGGATAGACATGGATTTTGTGAAACACACATGGAGGGATGGGATGTGCACCTGGGATAGCTACTGTCTTGGACCGGGAATCGAGGTCATGCACATCCACAACCTGCACTGCACTGCAGAAAAGACCTTCTTCAGCCTTCTCCTGAACAGCACATGCACAAACAGCTGATGCTACCAACGCAAGCTGAGCACATGTGTTAGTGAGGACTGAGACCCAGCGATGCTCCAGGCAGCTCCCACCACTGCCAAGGACAGGGGCAAAAGGAAATGAAGTCAGATGGGCTTGAGTATTTCCTGGATGTTCCACCCAGGAGGATGGGTGAGACAAAGCTGGTGCCTGATTTGGGAAGGGAGACCTGAAAGCAAATGGTCACAGTCCCCGTTGGGCACAAAGGTCGATAGTTGCACAGGGGAGAGTGATGTCCCTAGGGTAGGAGAACACTGGGAACACTCCTGGGTGTTGGGAGGCCTCCACACTGTGAGATTGCCCCTCTGCCATGGAACCTGCACACCACAGTGAGAGAATCAGCCCTGGCTGCCCTTCCTGTTTCCCCACTGCTCAGCAAGCACCCATCTGCCTCTCCCTTAACTGCAGTTGCTTGATTTCTCTCTGTGTTTTGCTTTATGGAGGTAACACATGTTTGGTTTGAAGCACTTAATTACCTTTTGGGATGCGTTTCATTTATTCATTAGGATAGAAATTGGAGTTGTTGGTTTGCTATATATTTAGCTGGTTTTTTCTCTTCTTTTTATTTTCCCTTCTCTATTTTGCAAGGAAAGAGTGAGGATAAAAATCCCATATACCTCCAGCCTGCATGTGCCCAGCCTCCTTTCTCTGTGCTTCCCAGCCGCTTCTGTAGCTCCTGAGCAGAGAGGTGATGGGGAGGAATGGTCCCCCCTGGCAGTCTGTTGGCACGCAGGAGCTCCTTGGAAATTGGAAGGTGAATCGCAGTGCTGATGCCAACTTCCACATTGCTGCCTTGGAAGTGCTGGGAGCCATGTGCCAGGTCCTCTGGCACAGCAGGGGTACTTGAGAGGGGGGAATTGCAGCTTGAGTCCCTGTGCCCAGGCAGCCACAGTCCTGCTGGCAGTGGGGCAGACTGGGACAAGCCACTCCTCAAGCCTGGCTCACTGGGGACACTGTGCCCTGGGGACAGAGACAGGCCAGGTTCTTCCTCTCTGACCTGGGTGTGAGATGTTTGCTCATGTTCCTGTGAAGCTCAATGGTCAGGGCTAAGGATGTGTGCACAGGATGTGCTCCTGCCCTGCCTGTGTGGTTGGAAGATCCCCCCTGTGCTGCTATGGTGGCGAACTCCATAGTGACATTTGGAGATGCTGTGTTGTCTGTGAGTGGAGGTGCCACATGTAGCAGTGATGTGCCAGGATGGCAGAGCTAAGGACTGTGGGGATGCATAGCTGCACTGCTGGGTTGGCTTCCTGCATCCTTTATAGTGTGACCAGGCAGTGGGTTGGCATCAAGGGAGATGATTCAGTGATGCTAAGGAGGGAGGAGCTGTGGGCATCTTCCTGCAGTGAGAGCTGCCCTTCCCACTGGGAAGGACACGTTGGAGGAGCAGAACACAGCGGTGGGATGCGTGGTGCTCAATGAAACGTGTCTTCAGGAAGGGGACTTGGTTCTTGTCAGTAGTCAGGGCTTCTACTTTAATAACCCTTCTTGAAAGCACCAGGAAATGCAGGTGTGACCGCTTGTCTCTCTCATGTCTCATCAGGGCTCTGGTCTCACTCTGCATTTGCGTTTCTGCCCAGAGAATCTGGAAACAAAACAATCCCTTCCACCAGAGGCTGGCTGTATCCTGGTAATCCTTCTACTGCCTATAGACTGTGAGAAATCAAGAGCTCCAATGTGTTGCCAGTAAATGGGAGCAGGACAATCCCAGGGTTTGGGTCAAAATCAGGATCCAGCCCGTTTGGGAAGTTGAGGGCCGTGCTCCCAAAGTCTTGTTTCTTTGAGTACAGATGGAGGTGGTGGAAGAGGATGAGAAGGCAAGTATTGACATTGTTCAGCCCAACATCTGGCCCATACCCTCTATGTTTCCTCCTGAGAGAGGAATGTATTCCCCGAGCACTTCTGGCTGAGAACCTGCCTTTCTCAAAGCATTTGGCGCAGCACGGAGCAGTGATGTTTCTGTAGGGGTGAGGGAAGGATGCTCTGAGCTATGCTCAACCTGGAGATCACTAGCACAGGGCGACATGAATAACATGGAGCCACGAAACCTGACTTGCAGGTGATGAGCTTGTGGGATTGTTTTGGGTTTTGCTGAAGGCCTCTGATGGAGACGTTTGTGCTCCTTTTGGGAGCTTGTGAGCTTAGAGCCTGGATAAAGGCACAGGATAGATTTTAAGGCTTGGTATCTGTTGCCCCAGGCCACACATGCTCAAAGCGGTGTCAGTGCCCAGGCATCTGCAGATCCATCTTCTGGCTGACGCAGAAGTAGAGTACACCTTCTTCCCTGTAGAGAAACCCACAGACACGTACAGCAGCTAACACATGGAGTTCCTAACAGTTGCCTGGCTACCTTCCTTGATAAACAGCAATCCAGCCAGCCGATGGATCTGAGCTGTGTGCAGATAAAACTATGGAGGGGCAGATCGCCAAGTGGATGGATAAATGGATGGATGGGTGGATGGCTGTTCGAAACAGTCGAGCTGAATAAATTCACAGAGGTGAAGAGGAGGATGCTGTGGTGGGGAGGTGGAACTGACTGACTGACTGCAGAGCCAGACCCGCAGGGCCAGCTTGGCCAAGGCCAGGTGAATCTGGCAGCTCCTGACCCTACACATCCCCCTGCTGCTGGGGATTGTTGTCCCTTATTCTTAGGGGTTTCTCTTTTGTTTCTTTCTTTTCTCCTCCTACACTTTCATCAGCATGAACAGTCCCATTAGGAGCAAGTGGACTGAACCAAGGGTGCAGCATTTTCTGTTCCTTAGTAAGAGCCCTCCTAAGAGCATCACCTCCCTTTCTGCATCCCCATTTGCTTGGTTTCCAAGGGAATGGAAGGAGGAAGAGTCGTGTCTTTTAGAGGCAGCATGCCTTCTTCATGAGAAGGCTCCCTGGTGTAAATGGGCTCTCTATAGAACCCCCCACACACATTTACTGAATCTCAGCTCCACGGTGCTCCTGTTCCCTTCCTCATGCAGGGGCTGAACCCCCAAAAAGGCTTGTAAAGGACCCTGTGGACACTGTCCCTGCACTTCCACACTCCATCAGTCCCTGAGCATCTAAGTAGCACAAACCCAAGTTTTCTCTCCCTGTATAGTGGTGGCAAATATTGAGTAAGGTGGCTCCCAAATACTTGGTGATGGTAGAGCTTGTGCACCACGAAACATATGGATTGTTTTGCTGTGAATTATCCATATCCATACCGCTGTGTGCCTGGCAAGAGAACTGGCTGTTGGGTGTGTGAGGCAGGCCCTGTGTGTTGGAGATGTGCATCTGTGGAGATGCATCTATAGGTTGGGACCATGAATAACCCGAACAGCTGGCAGCATGAAATCACTCCCTTGGGAAAGGGGCAGCCACATTCCCAAGGGCTCAGAGCACAGCCCAGGCAGAAGTGAGCAGCTCCCAGCACCACGTGCCAAAAAGGGAACAGTTTTCTCCCATCCTGGATGCTGGTCCAGCAGAGGAGCTGCACAGGAAGCACAGGGATGCTGCTGCACTGCCTGTGCATCTGCCTGGCACTGACACCCCCAGCAATGCTCTGGCCCACGCTGCAAAGGGGCTGCAGCCACGCGCCGGGAGCACTTTGCTCCCACCATTTCTCACAGCTCTTGTTCTGCTGCCAGGCAGCCTCCGCAGACCTGGAAGTCTTCTTCCCTCTGCCTCCCGCTTCCCAGGTTTGAAGAGAGCTCAGCTGGGGCTATGTTTGCCAGAGACAAGCACAGGAGAAGGGGAATGGATGGTTGCTGCTTCCAGCCAGAGCATCTCCTAGGGAAGCTTTAGCTGTATCTACAGAGCCAAGCTCTCCCAGGGCCAGTTCCAGAACCTGCCTTGGGCAGGAGAAGGTGCCAGTGCTGCTCTGGACCCCTTTCGCTTTCCAGAGCAGTTGTTTTCCTTCCAAGCAGCACTGCAGCACTCAAATAAGAAGGGATTTGCAATGCAGAGAAAAACCTCCCACCAGCCACTCAGCAGCGTGTGGGCTGAGAGCAGAGCTGGGAGCAGCTGTGCCACTTTGCTTTAACTGCTTGGGCTCAGGTCCTCCTGCTTGTGCCCTCTGGGCTCAGCGCCTCGCACCATGTTCTGGGTCAGCTACTGGCTCTGGGACCTTGAGCCTGGCAGTTGGGCTTTCCTCCCCCTGAGACAGGGAGCTCTGGAGGGCCAGGCACTGCCCAGGGACCATGGAGAAGGTGATGCTCTGCTCTCAGCTGCTTTGGGGCTTGCTGTCTCGTTGCCACATGCTTTATTTTCCCCGTCTGCTGAGCAGGGACAGGACTGACGGCTTCACTTGGAGTCCTGAGCATGGAAAACACTACAGAGGAGGTAGAGCAGATGTAAGGCAGCGAGAATTTTGTGCTGGTGATGCATGTGTAACTAGAGAGACTGGGTGGATGCTATGGCAATGAGAGGGCCTGGAGGATGCTGAGGCGTCGCAGGTTAGTCCCGCAGCAGGAGGGAGGACACGGCTTGGTCCTCTCAGGCCTGGGCATACTTGGCTCTCTTGCTGGGAAGCTGAGGATGGCTGGTTTGGAAGGGACAGTGTGTGCTTTGCTTGACTGTCCCCCATGCTGGGCTGGCAGGAATTCAAGCAGGTTCAGTGGGAGGGGACATCATCCAGGTTTAGAAACCGGTGCTGCGCACATGTCCTCTCCTGGGAAGGCCACTGTGTTCTCTGCTCCGTGGGGAAGCTTTAGTGTCAGCTACAGAGAGAAGGAAACCCCCTTCCTTCTATTTATGCCCTTCTCAGTCTCCCAGTGGGGCAGGAAAGGTTTGGGCGATCCCAAGGTCATTCCTTCACTGGGGCTGCAGTGAGAGACACCACAGAGCTGCTGCTTTGCCTCCAGCCTGGCAAAAGTGGGCTGTGGTGGCTTACACAGAACTGATCGTGACCCTGGGGGTGATGTGCAGGGAAGTGCTGTGGTGCTTGGCTCCAGGAGCCCTCAACACTTCTGCAGTGCTGATTAACGAGCCCCAGAGCACATCCCCATCTCTCCTCCCACCCTCTTTCCCCTGAGACCCAGCTGAATGCAAGGCTTCAATCCCATCCCTGGACAGTGGGAGCAGAAGGAGCACTTCTCTGTCCCTCACTGTCACACTGAGCTGGGACCTTGAATAGTCAAAGAATGGCTTGGAAGAGACCCACTGCCAGTGCCTGGGAGCACTGCAGTGCCAGATGCTGAAGGCACTGAAGGGAGCAAGCCACGCATGAAAGGCCAAGGGTTATCTCCCAGGAGTTAAGGGGGCTCTCACTGCTCTCCTCTTGGTTTGCAGATGGCTGCTGGGCTGCTTTTGCTGCTCTGTACTGGGATGTGTTGGGAGAGCTGGGAAGAGAGCAGCTGAGGATGGGGTGGTTCGGTGCAGCGGGGGCTGATGGCTGTGATAAGGGGGATGCCACCCAGCCTCTAGCAGGGAAATGGCTCCTCCTTGAGTGGCTCTGCCTTCATCAGGTGGGTGCTGCATTGAGGAGAGGGGATGCTCTGAGAAGGAAACTCTGCCCCTTCCCCAGCATAGGGAGGCAGGAGGGGAGGAGCTGCTCTGGCTTGCGAGGGGAGGCAGGAGACCCCCAGCCTCTTGAGAGCCAGGACCACACTGGAGGGATGTGTTTTCTTGCTTGGAGCACAACTGTCAATGGAAAAGTCTCAGCACAGACTTCAGTGCTCAGAAACACTGTGGGTTGGGACATTTTGGGGAAGCTTTTTAGCTGCAGCGCAAGAAATTTGGCAGCTTGGAAGCAATCTAATCATCCTCCTCCCATATGCTTGGTTCTATTTAAAAGGGAGCATGTACCCGATTCCTTCCGACCAGCACGGTGACATTTCCAGAGTGCGTTTGGAAATAAATTTGGCATCCGCTGTCAAAATCTCAGATTGAGCCCAGTGCAGCTAATTTGGGCTCTGAATGCCTTTGCCTCTGCAGAGCACCTTTCTCTGCTGACATATCCCAAAGGCAGCAGTGGTGGGGATTGATTCCTGTGGCCGGCTTCATGCAGGCACCGGCTGGGCTTTGAGGGCTGAAGGTCTCAAGTGATTTGGTTCCTGGCTGATGGTTCAAGCCCCTTTTCAGCAGCGCTGATGCGGAGCGGGCTGCTCCCACAGGGCTGGTAGCTGTGTGCCTGGCTCTCTGAGCTGCTTTCCTCCCTGCACGGAGGCAGAAGGAGCTGTGGATGCTTGGGCTCATCCTGACAACCTCCTGGCAGAGATAGCGCCGTCCCCTTCCCCTTGCTCACTAATAGAACTCTCATCCTCTTCCAAGCTCTTTGCCTTCCTCCCACCCAGTGCCCTGCCCAGACTGTGGTGGGGCATTTAGTGTCTTCCTTGCTTTCGCTCTCCCATGGCACCTGAAGATCTGTGGCGATGCCCCAGCAGGTAGCAATGTTGCTCATGGCATCACTGTGCTAGGTGCTGTAATGAAGTCCAGCTCCAGCTCCACGGCTGAAAACTGACAGAAAAGTGGGTGTTGCTTGTACCTCCCATGTGGGAATGTGCATCGGGAGCCCCAGCAGGCTGGTGGGCTCGTCTCCATCCTGCTCCCCCTTCCTCTTCCTGCAGCTACCCCTTGTTCCCTTGGCTTGAGGCCATGGGTAAGGTAGAGGGGAGCGTGGGGCTGCACCCCAGGTGAATGTCACTGCTACTGACAGCAAGGGGCAGTGCCAGGCAGGTGGGAGGGTGTTCAGAGGGGAGTGCTACTGGGATGCAGCACACACACAAGGTTTAGTGCCATGTCAGCCTGTGTGAGGTTGGGGTAGATGGACTCTACCTAAACATGAGACTAGATGCCATGTCTCTAAGCAGGAGCTGTGCTGTCCCCTCATCCAGAATCCCAGTTCCTGCCTGGTGTCCTTCCTTACCCATGGCTCCAGCCCGAAGGTCTGCACAGAGGTGCAGGCATTCACGACCACCCATGAAAGGGAACAGTCTTCCTCCCTTCTCCTTCCTCCCACTGGTTTTGGTGTCCCCAGTGCTGCAAAAGGGCATTGGGGTGATGGTGGAAGAGTAAAGAGGGTTGAGAGCATATGGTCGGATTAGTGCTTTATCTCTGCCTCCTAGCTACACATGTGTTCCTTCTCTGCCTATGCCATTAGCTTCGTTAGCACCGCTGGAGTGGTGGATTAAATCCAGTGAGCTGTGCAATGAACCTCGTTGCTTGAGTCAGTTTGAAGGATTATGATGAATTATGTAGATCAGAATCAGACAGCAACCCAGGCATGGCCCGATGTCTCGAGGGGGTGACAGGGCTGTAGCTTTGCCATTCAGGAGGTTGGCTGCCATCTAATCAGATGTTCAAACAGACCCTCCCGGCCACAGCTCTGCAGATGCCTGCCCGCGTTTCCCACTCTCTTCTCTGTGCTCAGCTTTGCTCAGCCTCTGTAAACAGCGAGGTCTAGGCTAGGCTTGGGGACAGAGAGGGGCAGGATGTGTTGTGATCAGTGCCCAGATGGCAGGGGGTCCTGCAGCCATGGAGGGAAATAAGGGCTGGAAATGAACAAATCCCTCTTGGCACCGGGTAGGAGGTGGGACTTGATGTGTCCCTCTGCCCAGGCTGAGCAACTGGGCATTGCAGGGACTTGCCCGGGTATAGGGTGCACCTCTGCTCCCCACTGCAGAGCCATGAGTATGAGCATTTACTGGGGCTGAGGAGGGTGAAGAATTCAAGATTCCCAATTGCAGAGAAGTGATGGAGCTTATTCCATGGTCTTGATCTAGATCCACTAACTGGCACAGTCCTTCTGTCCAGCTCAGACATGCCATCCGCTGTCTGCTCCTCAGCGGTGCTCAGTTCCCACTGACCAGACATACGTGGTATCTTGTCCCTGGGTCTCTTTAAGCCCATTTGCTTCTCTGTTGCTCTGCAGTGATATAAAGTGAGATGTGCGCTGTAAGTAAAAGCCCAGAAGCAGCCCATCAGTGCCTTGACTGAAGTCTATGGCTCAGGACCCTCCAGGACAGTAAGGTGGTTTTCAGGTCAGATAACAAGCTCACCTCTCTTTCAGTTTAACTGAAAGAGCTAAAATCAAAGTGAAGTAATAAAGGAAAGTGATGTGACTCTGGAGAATGAGGCAGTGAAGCCTTTATGGGCTACCAAGAAAAACGTTGTAGGTCCAGCTTTTGGTTCAGCCACTGAGGATCCCTATGAATCATGCTCCAGACCAAAAGGTGCCTCATTTTCCCATTCCAGCTTACACCCTCCAGAGCATGCTCTGAAAAACCTCCACTCCTTTGCTCTGTGAGCCTCTAAAGAGCCCCCAAGAGAGATGCTGAATGGGCTCATTTTGGCAGCGGGTGTGAGCTCATATGCTCTCTGCCCCCAGAGGATCTGTGCTGAGGCTGGAGAGCAAGGGCAGCACAGGGGAAACAGCTCTGAATCACGGAACTGGAGGTGTCTGAGGATGGCCCCGGGAAATGTACACGTTTGCAGCCCGCTTTATCCACTGCTCTGCTAGAATAGATCCATCAGGATTAAATGAAGAGTGATGCTTGCCCTGGTATCTCTTTTTTGTCACTGTTGTTCTTTTTAGCATTGGGCTGTAAATTGCCTGCCTCACCCGGGCATTGAAATGCTCTTTCCCCTTCCCTGGCTGCTGGAAATCAAGTCCTCCCATGGCTGTTTGATGGTACACAGAACATACTGCCTCAGCACCAGTGTTCCAAAGGCCATCCAGGAAGGAGTGCAGTGGCATTAACAGTCCTCCTGCAAGCCGCTTCAGCAGGGCAAAAGGGAAACTGAGGCACTCGGTGAGGATCCTGCCAGATGTGTGCACAGGAGCGAAGGAGCTGGTGGTTCACAGTCTTTAGGGTCTATGCAGAGATGTAGGGAGAACCCATATAGAGACCTGTCTTGGATAGGGAAGGGATTAGCATAGCCCAGAAAGACTTTTCTTTCAGCTGTAGAAGTGCTGGGCATGGGTCTGTCCTGTGCAGTGATAGAAATCCAGAGCAGCCGTTGGTGTACATCAGGATAACTTCAGCATGGGCACCTCTGTCCTTGGGCCAATGCTCATCCCTACTTCAAACCCACCAGGGCTGAAGGACCTTCCAAGAACAAAACTCATTGTGTCCCCTCCAGCACAGGTCGGGAGGAAGGAAGGCTGGCTCGGACAGATGCTTGTGGCTGCCCAGAAGCACTTCTGGCCCTTCCAATGGGAATCACCCACCTTCCTGGCATAAAAGAGGAGAGCAAAGTCTGGGGTGGGCACAGCTCAAGCAGGAAAGGTCTGTCTGGTTTGGGTTTGAATAACCTGTGAACAAATGGTGACAGATGTAGTCTCCATGACAACCCACAGCTGGCTGGGCAGGAATTAAAGGGCAATGTGCTTCAGTGGAGTGTCAGCATCTCAGATTCACCTGCTCCTAGTAACTTGGAAGTTACAGATGCACTTGAAAGTGTGAAGGTCCAAACGTGTCCCTGTTTTAAGCCCTTTGGAGATAAGCAAATACAAGGACAATCATCCCAAAGGCTTATTTTTAGCTAGAGCTCCTGCCTCCCAGCTGTGTAACCCCATGGGTGCTGAGGGTGGTGGATGTGAATGGTGAGACCTTGTCTGGCTCTTCTCTAGGCTGGAGGAGGAGAACAGCACCGGTGCCAGCACCGCATTGTTTGGTAAACTGGTGGTTCACCAGGAATGCTCCAGGCTCAGAGCCAAGCACCTTTGCTGTAATAGTTAGAGAGCAATTAACAGCAGGTTTAACCCAACACTATCTCACAAAGACTCTGCCCCACGGCATGGCCTTCCCTCATGGTAAGGACCCAAGTCTGAGGGATTCCTAAGGTTGGAGAGGTTGCTTGGCTCTAAACAAAGCAGCGTTCTACCCCATTTAAAGAGTTGAAGGGACATCATCGGTGCAAAGAAAAACAAATTGAGACCAGCCTCTCCTCTGAGAAAAAAACCCTTTTGCCTGCTATTACTATAATAAGTCTCTCCAAGTCATGTGTCTGAAAGGGCTGAAGGGAAAAATCTATTTTTCTCCCTGTTTTTTTAGGCTGCTGCCTGTGTGACAGTCGCTCTGCAGTTGCTGTGCTGGGTTCTGCGTAGAGGTAGCCAGTTTTTCCTGTTGTTTGTGTGGGTTTTTCACATGGCAACGGCAGAGAGAAAAATCTTTTTTTTTGAAGAAGCAGCGTAATTGTAGAAAACAACTCAAATTTGCAAGGAAGAGAAGGGAAAGAGGCAGGAACACAGACATCAATGTACCTCACTGCTGTCTCCATTTTAGGGCCACTGCGGTGGTTGTGATCGCAAACAGCCAGGCCAGGGGATGCTGGCATCATCATGTATCCCACAGACACCTAAAAAGAGACCCCAGCCTGGGGCTGCCTGGGTGGGTTTCCTCATGAAAATGGCTCTGGGCATGCTGGGCTAGAAAGGATTAGAGGTTTGGATGCCCTGGTCCTCGAGCATCCTTTGGAAAGCTGGGATAGCAAAGGACACAGAGAGATCTGACTCTGCCTGGTCACTGGGAGCCATGTGGGAGCTCTGCGCAGTGGTACCCATCCACATGAGGACCATGAACACCTCCCTTGTTGCTCATACCAGGCTGCTCCTTCCCCAGTCTCCTTGCTCCAGCCCTGTCCATGGCTGCAAACCACGTGCAGGCTCCAGACACGCTGTTCTGCTCTCTGCCCACCAGGCTCTAACAGCCCGCTGTGCTCCCTTGGGAACTGTTCCCTTCTGTGGTCCATCACATCACTCCCACGGCTGCTGCATGCGTCACTTTTTTTTCCCCTTCTTCATACAACTGCCCTTTAGATATTTATATAGCGTTATCATGTTCCCCCTCAGGCATCATCTTTCTAGGCTATAGAAATTAAATTCCCTTAGTCTCTGCCCATAAGTCATCCTCTCCAATCCTTGTATCAATTTGGCTGCTATACTCAGGATGGCTTTTTCCTTTTCTGTGTACGATGTCTCTCTCTGTCTGAAAGAGCCACACTGGGCATTGTAGGGCACATTTACTACCACAGTGTAAAAATAGGATTAGGACCTGTTTTGTCCACTGAGGGATCCTTCTGGGCTCATACCTGCAAGCAAGCAGGCTGCCAGCTCGGTGCCACCTCCCCACAGGGGTGCTTCCAACTCTCCGGTCCATGACTGCTCTGTGCTTGTGCTTGCTTCTCCCCACACTGCCTGTCCTCCTTCCCATCTGCAAGGGTCTTGGCAAAAACCTTGAGTGCCCGTCTTGGTGTGCACTCATCAGGAAATCCTGTCTGAATCCCATCGGATGCCCTCTTGGCTTGTGGTAGCCACGCATCCAAGTACTTGCAGGTTCTGTGCCTGGTACCCCACTGCAGGCAGTGCCCGGTGCCCCGTGAGCATCCCACCTTGGGCACAATGGAGGCTTGGTCACCAGTGTGGGGGCATCAGTGTCATGCTCAGCCCTACAGCTTCTGATCAGCAGCTTGCTCACAAGCCCTCGGGGAAGGCAGCTTGCAGGAGACGTGCCTGCAGGAGGCCAAGAGAGCATTGGTTTGTCCTCAGGCTGTCAATGAATCCCTCGCTGGAAGTGACCATGATTAAATACCTGTGCTCTGTGCCTCGGACACCTGCAAGCCCGCAGCCACGGTGGCAGCACTCGGTGCTGTTTTCATCTGTGGACACTTGGCTGTGGCAGAAGAACAGAGGAAAGCATGTTAACATCCCCTACCCCCTGCAGTGTGACAGAGGCCATGCCAGAGCAGTGACAAGTGTTTGACAGAGGATAAACTCATTCACACAGCAGCTATGTTCTGGTTTATTCATATTTTCCCCTGGAAAATTAGATTTAATCTCCAGCTGTTGCTGGTTTTTTGCACTCAACATAAGGCCAGCACAGCAATGTGTGCTAATGGGGTGCCCTGAAGCGATGCTGGTAGGGTTTGCATGCCTGCCTCACAGACAGCCTGGCTCTCACCACCTCTCCCAGTCTGTTGTGGTCACCGCATGTGGTTGGGGAATTACCTCTTGGGAGGTATGGTTGTAACTCTGGGAGTTCCCATCAACAAGAAGTGTTTCTGTAATTCCTGCTGCTGTCTTTAGGCATTATCCCTGTTTTTCCTTAGTCTGTGTATTCATTCAGATCTACTCCCAAGCTGCCTCAGGGCTCAGGGTGCTGTTATAGAGAGGAGGATGAGCAGTGTGCTTCCAGCTGGTGGATTTGCAGTCACCAAATTGCAGTCCTTCCTCTTGAAGGACTTTGCTCTTCTGCCTTGATCTTCCCCTTGTTCTCCTGACCTCTCCCTCCGTGTGCCAGCTTGGGCTTCTCTGCTGGTTGTTGCCTGCAGGGTCCTTCTGGGGTGGTGGCATCTGGGATCTGCCATAGGGATTGGGGAGAATCGCTCCATCCTCCTGTTCTGAGGATCCCACAGCTCCTATGGGGTAGGGACGCCTCACCCAGCACTCAGTCCTCATCACATCCCCTGTGTCAGTGCCAGTGCTCTGAAAAAGCTCATAGTGCCCATCCCCAAACACCCATGGTCTTGCCTGCAGCCTTGCAGGGACATCTATGGACCACTCACCAACTCAGTGGAAGGGGCAGGCACTGAGCACCCTGCAATGCCCTGGGCTCTCAGATCCATCCCTCCGCATTGTGCTGTGCCCCTTCAGCCTTCACCAGCTATCAGTGATCTCAGGAGTCACTTGAAACGCCACCATGCTACAGGCTCTCTTTCATCCCTGGCATCTCCATGCGTTTCATCTTGCAAGGCTTGATATTAAAAAGCATCTCATGAGACATGATGAGAGGACTATAGAGGTCGAGTTAATAATACATTTCACTTTGCAGCTTTCCCTTTAAGCAAGAAGTGGCTGGGGTGAGCTGCCCAAACAGGTGGGGACCCATGAGTGACAACACACAGACCAACTTGTATGGTTTGTAGGGTTTTTCAAGGCATTACAGTTAATTAAGTACTAATTAACAGAAATACTCTGAAGTATCCCCGTCACAGCAACCTTCTGTATCAGAGCCTGCCTGATTTATATGCACGTAAGTTCAAATCAAGGCAGTCTGCTTTACGGATCCGCTGCAGCTTAGTGCTGCATATCTAACCTGCCTGCAGGCTGATGGGTTGGATAGGAGTGTGGCCCCAATTCAGGAAGGGCAAGTGTGTTTATGATTGGAGAGTTGTGCTGAGCTGCTCGGAAATGAAGTGGGAGGGAGCCACGTGCCCACCATGGCCAGTAAAACCCCCATAGGGTCCCCAGGAGCCCCACAGGACCTGCCCCTGGCTGCCTCCACTCTTCATCAAGACACCAAGCACATCACATCCCTCATCGGTGCCTCCTGCATGAGCTAGCGTGGACCCATGGGCGCAGCAGGGACCTGCTGTGTCTGATGGTGAAGCAGGTCTGAGAGCCTCAGGTGAGAGACGCTGGTCATGGTCTTGGCAGCACACGCCTGCCAGCCCAGCCTCATCCTTGCACAGCGGCATCCTGCTTATTCGGGACTGCTTGGACCCGTGCGCTTTCATCCTCTTTTCCCTTGAAGGGGAAAATCTCCGCAGGATTTGTCCTCTTTTAAATCTGCCACAGCAGCAGCCGGAGTCTTTGCTTTGCCTCGGTGCTTCTCTGACTTCCACTGGCCGTCTGGTCACATTGAATTTGACAGGTTCTTTTGATGTCTCTGTTTAATTCAGTCAGGTGATGCCAGAGAGGCTTTCTGCCTGCCGGAAAGCAAAGAGTTACTTCTTTAATGTCTGTGTAAGCCTTTGGGAAGAGTGGAGCTGGGGAGATTAATCCTGGGATGAAAAACCTACTGTTTGCATTGACAAGGTTGGCTGAAAAAGGAAACCATTAAATTATAGGAAAGGCAGCACTCTGGGGAAGGCAGAGAATTGGGGTAGCACATGTAGGTTTGGAAGCCTGAGAGCTGGTGCAGGAGCAGAGGACAGCAAGGAGGAGATATGGTGTGTTTCAAAACTCATCAAACTGATCCTGATCTTTCTAGGAAGTAAAGCTGTTGGGTAATTCCTGCCATGCCAGACCTCAATCCAGCTCTCTGGGTTTCAAGGTTGTGGTTCAACCTCTCTAAGATTTCTTTCCCTGGCACTTACAAGTTCCTGCTCCAGGGATAAGAGCAAAGCGAAATCTTTTCCCCAAGCTTTTGCAAAGCTGTTGGCATCAACGGCAAAAGTACAGCATAAGAGCAAGGAGCAGAAGCCTGGATAGCTCAATTCCCACCTATGCTGAGTGCTAAAACGCACAGGCAGAGCAAAAGAGCCCGGGGTGTCTGCAGAGCACAGCCTGGCAAATACATCATTGACAAAACTGCTGCCTGAAGGGAAAATCCCTGAGCGGGACACTCGGTCTCCGTCCCTTTGAGCAGCACAATTTAACCACCCTTTGCTTTCATTCAGACATAAAGCATGACTTGAAACGGGAGCGAGCAGATTGCTGTGCATGAGAGAGAGAGCAGGTTTTCTGCAAGACTGGCAAAGGATAATCATCAGTTTAGCCTTTAGGACCTGATCTGTGTCCCCCCCCCCACCAGCTTCTCCCCTGGTGAGTGCGGTTGCTGTGGGTGAGCCTTGCTTGTCCCCCTGCCATGCAGGGACCACACTGGTGGTGTACATTGTCCTGTGCACCTTGTCCAAGGAGAGTGCTGCCAAGGTAGGGCCAAGCCAGGCTCAGATCGGGGAAGGAATGCATTTCAGTGGGTAATAGGAGGGGGCAGTTTAGTGGCCATTACAAAATGAAGGTTGCAAAGGCTGTGTCCATGTAAAAAACTCAGGGGAGTTGGAGATGTCTACCAAGATCAGTGTCCTTCAAAGACATGTATTGAGCAGCTGTGAGGGTCTGTCATCTCAATCAGATGACAGGATCAGAGCTGGAGATGGGTTTTGAAGCTGAGCCTGAATCCCCAGGTTGCTGAGTTCAGGCACTACCAGCTCCATCTTTTTCCCAAGCAGAGCATCCCTCTCCAGTGCTTATCTGTATCACAGCTCCCGAGTCCTCCCAGGACATGGTGAAAGGGTTGTGTCTGCAGCAGCATTGCCAGATTTAAGGTGGTTGGTGCTGTCAGATGAGGATGGGAACCTGGTGGCACAGGGGCACCAGCCCCAATTGGTCCCTAGGCAGCACTGGGGATGCTGGAAAGGGACAGCACCCCAGAGGTCAGGCTAGCGCTGGTCAGAAAAGCCCTTTTAGTTTTAAGGGACAGAAACTGTCTGACACTAACGCCAATTAAATTTTACAGGCATCTAAAAATTTAATCTGGGTTTAATCTCCCTTGCCAAAGCCACGAGTCTGATAAATATTTTATTTTCCTCCAAGTAAAGAGGCTTTGGAATAATTAAGGCAAACGATGAGTCCTCTGCTCCACTGGAGCCCTAACAGAGGCAAGGCTCATCCCCTGCCTCTCACCCTCCCATCGTGCCAAGCCAAACAGCACACATGGGCCGGGCAGGCATTTCTGCACTGTGCGTGCCTTAGTGAGCCATTTGGGAAAGCTGCCTTTGTAGATAATGAGGGAGTTTTGCTGCTTGCAGCAACATTTGAAGACAGAAGAGAGGAAGGCAGATGAGAAGGTCACTGCTTCCTCTTTGGAGGGTTCATTTCTCCCTCAATGAAAAGAAGTTGCTGCTTTCCTGGTCATTTGGAGCTGGTTTGGTGGCGTGCTGTGTTCCACATGCTTTGTCCACACTTTCTGCTCTCCTTTGAGTGGGAAGTTTTAAAAAGCTTTCTTTCTCCCTCCCTCCAAACCCATTACAGTTTATGGGAAATGCAGCAGCAATTAGAGAGGCCAGAGGTGGAACTTCAAATAGGGAAAGATCTTCCCACCTCCCTATGTTTTCTGTGGACTCATGGCCACAGTTTCTCACCTCATAAATGGGTGACAATAGCTGCAGGAAGATGAACACAGAGGAAGCAGGCTTTCCAAAGAGGGCAAGTGCAGTCCATGGTGCCTGAGCTTGGCAGAGCCTGCCCACCTTATAATGGCTTTGTGATGGAGCAAGTGGCTGCACTGAGCAGAAAAGTGATTTTGTCATGGAACCTCCATAGAGGGAGTCCATGAAAAGTCCACTCATTGCATGGGGAAGGAAAGCATGTCAGCTAGCATAAATCTCCTCAGCAGCAAGGAGAAACGGAGGGCTGACAGCAACTGTGCTGGCAGAGAATGAGCCAGGAGGGGTCTGCAGGAAACAAACTGGGATGTGAGCACTTCTGCTGTGAAGTCATTCAGCTGGGATCAGCATCGCAGGGCCTGGGAGCGATGGAAGAGTGAGCCCCAGCACCCTTCCATGGGGAAACCATCTCCACCAGCACCCTCTGTGGCCAGGCAGAGCGGAGCAGGGAAGGCCCAGGGAGACAAGGGCTCCTGGCATGGCTGTGGAGCACACTGGAAAGAAATCAAGCATCTGCCACTCACCCATCATCTGGCTGCTTGTCAGAAGAGGTGAGTGCAGGCTGTCATGGATGGGTGGATGGCACGGATCGGTGGATGGCCCCACTGTCTCTTCCCCATGCATCAGCCAGACTCAACAGCACGGAAAGCAATCAAGGCAGCTTGGTTGGGAGCCAGGAACCCTGCCAGCATTCCCCAGTTCCACCATCGCATTCCTCTCTCCCAAATTGCCCCCTGTCAGCCTCCACCCAGTGATGCCTCCAGAGCTGTCACAGCTCTCAGTCACCATGGCAGGGCTGCTGACAGCTGAGGCTAAGTGTGGCAAAGCCATCACCCCAGTCTATGGGCTGTGCAGTCAGGTTGCTGCAACCCACGTTCACCCCTTCCATCCATCGCCGCAGTGCCTTGCTCCCCTCTGCCTTGCCCTGTGGGGTGTTTGCAATGTATTGAACTGTGTGCACTCTTCTGGCATTGTTTTTTTCTTGCAACTTTGGGGTTTCTTTGCCACCCTAGGATAGTGCTTGTAAAAACAGCCATAAAGAAGTTAAAAAGCAGTGTGCTGGCTCAGAGGAGCCATTCAATATCCTTATTAAAGATCCGCAGTACTGGAGCTGTAATAGTACTTGGCACTCAGAGGGCACCTTTCATCTCACGAGTTCAAGTCACTTTACAAGCACTAATGAATTAAGCTTTGTAACAGCCTCGCATGCAGAGCCTTGCAAACGAATTATTCATCTGTTCTCACAATATAGGCATTAAATAATAATAATAAGCTGGTTAATTCTGTCTCTCCTCTGCTCTGGGGATTGTCTCTGAGCTGACAGCAATTTCTTCCCATTTATCCAGTGCTAATGGTCAATACTTCTATCATGCAGCATTAGGTGAGCAGAGGTTTGCTGGTGTATTTGACAGTCAGCCTGTGTTTGGACCAGAGCAGTGGTATGGTGGGGCTTCTCCTCATTTCTCTCCTCCAGCCAAGCACTGAGCTTTTAAAAGCACATGCAAAGAAAACAGAGGAGCTGTTCCAGCTGCCACAAAAATGGACACTTAAAAACAGTACCATGCTTTCCAAATTGAACTTTCCTCCGTTTCTGGCCAAAGCTCTTCACCTGGTATTTAATGGACTCAACTCATTCCAGTTCCTCAGAACCAGATATTCTCTCTTAGTGTTCTAATATGTTGGGCCACACAGCTTGGGGGCTGCTGGGACACCTCCTCGTACCTGTGGGCATGGGCTGGCCAAGGAGAAGTGTGGATATTGCCTGTGCAAAGAGGGGATCCCGAGAAAGCAGAGCAGGAATGGGCAAGGAGCCAGAGCTGGGCTTCCTGGGCTAGGCTAAGGCTGTCTCCTTAAAGCATCCCATGCGGTTCCTGGGGTTAACAGCCCCATCTGTGGGGACAGGGGTTACCCCAACAGCAGTAAGAGCAATTGTGTGGCCATGTTGCCCTCTTCCAGGAGGGTGGACAGTGGGGAGGCACAGTGAGGCATCTGCAGCAGCAGGATGGCTCCTTATAGCCAGCCAGACCCATGTGTACCTGCCTTCTTAGGGCACTGGTGATGGTCCCTCCCATCCCTACTTGGGCATCCCCCCTTTCTCCTGGTTTCCATGGTGCGTATTTGGATGGTAATGATAAGGGTGCTGACAGTGAACTCATTGCTATACTCATTTGTCTGGGTGCCGAGGTCACTGTCTTCATGCTGGCGATAATTATAGCAATGAGCACACAATAAAATAAATCTCCAGTTGAAAACCAAGTCTAAAGGGAAAAAAATCCCAGGAGCTGTCTCCTTTGGAGGGATGTGAATAAAGAAACACTCGCTGCCAGGGATCTGCCATTTTCTCCTTGTGATCTGAAGAACACAAGTGTCTCATGTGCTTCTGAACAGTGTCTGACAAGAGTGATACTGCAGGGTTTGAGTTAGCCAGGAGTTCACACTGCCAAAACCAGCTGGGAAGCGGGTCCCAGAGCGGGGATGCTGTGCCTGCCTCAGAGGTGGGGGTCAGGGAATAGCAGCACACTGGCTCTGGAAGCCTGGGCTGTGCCTGGGCACTGCAGGATTGCTGAGTCAGAGAAATAATGGGACGAAGGAGGCAGAGCGGAGCATCAGGAGGATGTGCCGGAGGGGATAGCGATTGCTTCCCGCCTCCAGCTCCTGAAGCCTCTTGCTGGGAATCCCAGCTCCCACTAGATACAAAAACCTTTTTGCTTAGTACATGACTTTGGACAAATCATCTTTCCTGTGGTATCTGCTTCCCCATTGCATCGGGGACAAGGATGCTGCCGCTGTTGTTAGTCAGGACCCAGAGATGGAGGCACACAGGGGTTTGCTCCTCCCAGAAGCAGGAGTACCTGCAGGCACTCTGGGGCTGAGCTGGTTCCCTGTGGGAGGAAGCAGATGTGGTCAGTGGGCTGGTGTGGGGTCATGCACGTGGATACCAGCTTGGGCATATGCAGCATCATAGCAGCAATGGGAGCTGCGGCTGGTGACTGCAGGATTTCTGCTCATTACTCCAGAACCTAAAGAAAGAGGAGTGCTGGAGAGCAGATCCGCTGAATCACAGCTTGATCTTCCCTGGTCGTTTCTGTGTCACTGACCAGAAATCACAACTATTTCTATGCCATTCTGAGCATTAAAGAAGTGGTTGGGAACTGGGGGCAGAGAGTCAGCACAGGGGTAAAGCATGTGTGGAAAGAGCATAAGATTAATTAGAGGAGCAACAACTACAGGTGTTGATAAATCAGCTCCCGTTAAGAGAGTGTTCGTGGTCCTGTAACTATCTACCACTCTCAAGCTGGGATGAATGAACTAGCTAATTGTTTGCTGTGTTGAAAAGCAGTCTTCAGGGAGCAGCACATTACATTAAATGAGTCAGCTCCGTGCTGGTAGGACTATTATCAAATATTATAATATTTAGCTGGACGGTTTCTACCGGAGCTCAGTGTCGATGGAGAAGGGCGTTGTTTTCGTCAGTGTGGAAGGAAAGAAAGAAAAGCATCAGACACTGTTTGTTTCCTGATGAGTGGAGATCTGGCAAAAAAGAAATGGGATCATTTCACTTGTTAGTGCACTTCTGAAATGAGTCATGTGTGTTTCAGCACTGCTTCAGAAACTTAATTGAAAGTTCTGGTGTCTGTTGTTGTAAGGGGAGAACCATATGCTATCGAAAGACATGGCTTGTTTTTTATAGTCCAGAAAGATTATAACAGCATCAAATCCCAACTGTTGCGGCAATGCCTTCAGAGAGCACGAATAAATCAAGGAGTTTCTACTGTAAGGAAATCAAAAACCTGATGATGACAACAAAAAAAGAGAGACTTTTGGTGAGAGCACAGCTTCCTTGTGCTGTTTGCTTGTGTGGATAATCATTGCCAACTCATCTAGTGAAGGGCAAACGGCTGCAGGGGAGTCTCCTCCCCAGCAGAGGTTAGGATGTGTGATACAGTCGGTTGTTTGCGAAGCGGTTGTGCTACTGGTAACCTGGACTGCTGGCCCATCTTTGAGAATCCTGGTTAATCAGCCCATGCCATCCCATTCATCCTTTCTTATTAGTACTTGCAAAGCTCTCTTGGCTGGAAGTAAAGGCAGTGAATAACATGGTGGGAAACAAACAAGCCTCCTGATGCCCGTCTCCAGCACGTCAGGAGCTGCGTGGTGGGAGCAGTGCTCCCGAGGTCCATGTGTAAAGGCTGTCTGGGGAAGAGCTGGAGTCCCTCCATAACCACCTCATCAAGGACTGCATGCGATTGCACCTCAGAGGGCTTGCTAAGGCAGCCTCTGCATAGTGATTAAGTGAAAGCAAAAAGCCTGAAAGGACAGCACCGATGATGTGAGTTGCATTGACTAGAAAGAGAGGGGTGGGTAGTTGAGGGTGTTTGTGCAGCGTCATCCCAGAGAGTCTCAGCCCTCTTTTGTCTACTGGAGATGTCCACAAGGACATAGTCTGCCAAGCACAAGAGTCACAAGCCAGAAGCAGCTCCATTTATCTGGCTGCGGAGTTGCAGAGTGTTAGCAGTTGGGTTACTGAGATTTGTTCTTTGAGGATAGTGGGAATTTCTGTTTGGATAGACTGTTAGCAGATCCATCGCTTCCATGGTGATTCTGGCACAGCCCCACATCCCTCCTGTGCCTCCTCTACCCTCCTATTTCACATTTAGTCCCTTTAATCTGCAATGCATCCTCAGCAAAGCACTTAAACAAGTGCCTAACTTTAGGTCTCTACTTAAACCCCAGTACTGCTTAAAGCAAAATAGCCCCATCAAAAGTGGTAATGTGCAGGAACTCAGCCTGCCTTGATTCTGCATTTCTCTGTTTTATACATATGCCATATGCCACAGTAGCATATGTCGGAAGATAAACTGCATGTGATAGAACAGTATATCCTGAACAAGGGCTTTCTACTGTTGATAGATTTCTTGTTTCTCTTTACATCTTTCTCTTTCTTTTCCTTCTTTTCCATGTTCATCAGCTCAGAAAACCTCATCTCCCACAGAGATGGCCAAGACACTGCAGGGCTCTTCACTGAAAGTTTATCCAAGGGTCTATGGCAATGAATACAATTCAGAAGTAAAAAGGGGGAAACTTGGCCATAGAATTACAACTTCAACACAGGGTGATAAAACTGAATATAAGTTTCCCCTTTCAGTGGACACAGATGGTATCCTCAGGATATTGACCTAATGAAGAGAGAAACAAACGCTCAGCACTTCTTGTACGTAGGGAGGATGTTTCTGAGGGCCCGCCAGGCTTGGCACCTGAGGCAAAGGTACTGAGGTCATTTTATGTACAGAGTACCTGTCACCTTAAAGACTTCCTGGGAGATCTTATGGGAGTAAGGAGGCTGCTGTTGTCTCCAGTGCTGCAATGGGAGTCCCAGCCATAGGGGAAAAAGATAGGGTTTTTCCACATCTTTTCATCTCAGGCAGAGGAATAAAGCTTCATCTCTGAAAGAATGATCTTGCAAGATGCTGGGTCCCTCTGCTCCATAAAGGTGGGTGGACCTTGGCACCTCCTGGGATGCACTTAGATTGAGTGGTGACCAGAGGTTGACAAAAGCCTCATCTGACCTAATGGGGACAGTGCTGTGATCTATAGGCTGCTCTCAAGGCCTTAGAACTTCAGCTGTCTATTAAACCTGCAAATAAAGGAGCTGCTATGGAAGCAATTCGCTCTCTTGCACTGCAGATGACACGTGAATATATCCTAGACACAATTCAGAGCAAAGAGGCAGGGAGAGCATCTCTCAGAGCACTTTCCTTCTGGAGTGGCACTGAGCTGCAAAATTTGTTTTCAATCACTGCAGTGGACTCCCCACTGTCATAAATGGTAAGTCAGGTCAGGACAGAGTGGGATTGCTGACTGCCACCTCATCCAGAGACCCATCTGTAAGGCTGTGTCCTGCAGGGACTGAGGAGTCTCATTCTCTCCTAAAACCAGAGGTGCAGAGGGTGAGATGTGGGGTGGAAGGCATCCAGCCCGTGTTTGGGCAGGGGACCTCTGTACCTTCCCTTCTCAATCCAAATGATCTGCAGCAGTCATCCTTGGAAGGGCTCTGGGTACCACACTGTCCCCCAGGGTATCCGAGGTTTACACAGATCTATCATTCTCCTTGGAACTTGATGATCTTAAGGTCCTTTCCAACCCAAACCTATGATTCTACGAGGAAATCCCACTCTTTCTTGTCCAGTGCTGGGAGAATGCTTCTGCACATGTGAGAGCAGCAGGAGCATCCGCAAACTCAGGGCCAGGCAGGAAAAGCAGATTTTTAATGAGTTGATAGGTCTTTGATTCCAAATTTATCTATATAAATATATATATATAGCATCATGAGTCATGACAGTGCTCTGGGAGCACAGGAGGACGGTGAAAGGAGTGTCTGACCACCAGCAGCTCATTTGAAGTCCGCTCCCTGTGCCAAATGCCCACCTGAGACACTGCTGACTTAATGGGTTGCAGGGATTTCTGGGAACTCTCACTGCACTAATCAAACAGCAGCCTGAAAAGGCCCTCAGATGCCTAAACCACGCCAGACACTGAGGACTGGCCTGTAGCCTTTCACTGTAAAGCACCACGTTGGTTTTAAGCTGCAGGTACAGAAAATCACATTTCTGAAATGACCAAGCATCTCTTCTCTGGGTCTTTTCTCTGTAGAGTGAAATGTCCCCCTTGCAGAGGGATTGCACAGGGGCTGTGTCCCTCTTTTACATGCCTTTCTAGAAACAAGATACCATTAAACGTCATCATCACCACTGACCCTTCATAAATCTTACCAGTTTCAGAATTATCAGTTTCAATTAAGAGTCATAGAAGAGCAGCTGTCTGGCTTGAGTAACCTTTGGCTGATTGACAGCACATGCTTTATTTTTCATATCACATTTTCCAGGAATTTTATTAAAAGGATTGTGACTGACATGAAAGGTGCATTTTTGACAAGGGCAGTTGTATTTATTGTGTGCATAAAAATTTGGCAATCTACTTACTATTTCTTTATCAAGCTTAATAATTTTGTGGAAGCCATGCTAGGGCTTAAAGCTAGAATGAGAACTATTTGAAACCCAGGCAAATCCAACTTATATGATTTGATAATATTTTTTTCATTACATACTTTAAGTAAGCATAAGATAGGAACTCAGCACTACACCAGTCAACCATCTAATATATTCCCTAAAATGCATGTTGCTTTTCTGCACTTCCAGTCCATACACAACACATCTCTTTCATCGTTACTGTAAAATACCATTTATGTTTTTCAAAAGACATCTTCTACAGCTGTCTGAAGTGATTCTGCTTGCCATTGCTGAATAATACATCTTCATTTTGCTCTCTTCCTTTCTTATTTGACACATGGCTAGTAGGCCTCTGACATCCATTCTGCTTCTTGGTCTGTGTTTGTACTGTGTACAATAGGCCACTGAGTCCACTGTGGGCTTCAGTGCACCCCAGTTACGAAAAAGGCTCATGTGATATTTAGCTGCTATGTGTGTGTCACCCTTTAATAAAATAATGTAATAATTAAAGATCTCATGAAGCCAGCTTTGCAGAGATAATGCTTTTATCTATAATACAATAGCATGCAATCTCTCACAAGGCATGTATGGAAATAAGGTTGGTGTGTTGTGCATAAAAGGCACCTAGTTTGCCAAGATTTTATTTGAAAAGTAACATTAAC
>JBCJKH010046263.1:16000-38461 GCA_039877255.1 Loriculus beryllinus | reverse complement strand
TGCTCAGCAGCAGAGCAGAAGATTCCTTTCCAAGAGGAGCAGTGCATCCTGCCAGTGGGGACTGTGCTTTCATCTGCTCTCGCAGGCGGTCAGTCTGCACTGCCTCCAGGCATGCAGTGTAGCCAAGTGCTGGGTATCTCTCCATCCTGAGATCCCCAAATAGACACAACATTCAGGTATCTTAGCATAGCTGGAGTCTTGTGATTACAGCAGGACCAGTGGATCCAATAGGATCAATAGCTGGGGTGCATTAGCTGCAGCCGGATAAGGGTCTTATTACATCTTTCGGATCGGTATGTACCTGAGTGAAAGCAGAAATCTGCATCAGAAGCAGTAATTAAGAAGTGATTTGCCCTTGGCCCATATTGTGGGCATAATGCCAAAGCCTGAGTTCCCAGAACTGGGATCATTCAGATCCAGGCTGAGTTAGGTGATGTTTTTTGCTCTCAGATCTCTAACAGGAGGGAAAATCAGTGCATGTTAGTCCTGTGGGTGATATGTCTTCTGGTTGACCGCATTTGAGAGCTGGATTGCTGAACACTACCTTGGCAGAAATCTTCTTTGCAGCCAGGATAACACAGGACTAGGCCATAGCATGAACAATGGGGCCAAGAATATCCCTTTCCTTTGGGAGCTGTGCAACTCTTTCATGTCTTCACCCTGTGAATGTGACTTCCGGAGGTTTTGTGCCTGAAGGAGTATAAATAAGATAAATCAGCGTGATGAAACTTCAGTTGCATTGCCTGGCTTATCCAAGTGATGAGCAAACACCTAAAGACTCACTTATGAGACACCAGAGAGGCTTGTGCTATGAAGCTGTCTGTGTGCTCAGTGTGTGTGCAGGGAGGGGCAAAGGGCTACCTAAATGTCCAGGTTTTGGGAGAGAGAGCAAAGGCTGGGAACTCAGTGCATGGCAAACCTTTGTTCCCTTCCCACCACAGAACCTGGCACAGTTCCTCCGCTATAGAAAGCTGAAGAGCAGGTGTCCATGAAGACCTTTCACACGCTTCCTGTGTTGCTCATGGCCGATGATTCCAGCTCTTTGGAAGCTGCGGGATTTGCCATCTGAGAGGTGAGGCACCGGCAGCTCCAATGGGCTTCCTGTGGAATGATGGAGCCCTGTGCCAGGAGCCACGAGTGCCACAGGAAAGCAGAGCTCAGCCTCGCTGTGCTCAGAGGAGCAGCAGTGTCTGAGCACTGCGGAGCATCGCTATCTGTTATTGATGCCCACATCACTGCTGCTGTCTCCGAGCAGGAGGAAGCAGCCTGCCAGCACCAGCAGCGCTGTTTCTCTGAGCACCTTCTGTTACCCATGGCTAGGCAGCAGTGGCACGATCGCCAAGGCTTTAAATTATTCAGTTCTGTTGCTGACACAGCTTGAAACCTGCATGCACATTCCGAAGAGAAGAGCTTGGTGAGCAGAACCAGGGAGCCCAGCGGCCCCTTGGGGCCTCAAGAGATGACAGGAACACAGGGAGAGTTGTCCTCTGTAAGCAGAAAGGGGATGTGCTGGAGTGATGTGAAGCCATCACATACCCTTTAGGGTACAGCGAGTGCCCAAAGGAGCTGCTCTCCTTCAGTGGCATCAGCCCCGTGCTCATCCTGGCATCATATCTCAAACTGCACATCATTCCCTCAGCAAAATACATTGAAGCCCGCTGTTAAAGTTAGTTACTCTTCTCCAGGTTAACGTGTTTGAGGTTCTCTGCTGCATACACTGCCCATTCCCTTAAATGAAAGGAAATGAACAGCTGAGGATAGACCAGCAGAAGCCAGCAAAGTGGGAGATCACTTCTCCAGTTACATGGAAGATAACAACGCAGAGGAAGGAGCCTTGCATTCCTCCACAGCTACATCATAGGGCAGTTGAGCTCCTCCAAAGGTCAGAGGCAAACTGTGTATCCTGAACATCCAAACCTCTGAAGTTGAAGGAGAAGTTTCCTTTAGAAACTTCTTCCTTTGAAATTCCTGACAGCTTCTCTCCTCTCCATTGACTTCGCCTGTAGTTGCTGCTGGGATTCAATGTCTTTATCTCAGGTGTAAACCTGGGATGCACCAAGGGACGCCGAGTCACATCCCAGGAACCCTCTCAGGACAGCAGAGGGAGAAATTCCTGTTCCTGTGGGTATCAGATGTTATAGCATCCAGGGAACAGCACTTAATACTGGAACCCTGGCTTGCAAAATGTCCTGAAGCCCACGGGGGAGCACAAGGGCCTTCGTGGGAGCTGGCAGACGTTATTTGCTGTAAATCTCAGTTGCTGTTTCTTACAAAGCATTCCTATTGTGTCCATTGTGAATCAGTTCCCTTTGCAGAGCTCCAGTTTAACTCTGTGTTAGCTTTTGTGGGTGCAACACATTGACCTGTACAGTCTTGGAGGGCTTTAAGGGGATGTCCGTATGGATGTCACGAAGGAGAGGACTCGGTATAAGATCTTAAGGAATGAGCAACCCACCCATATCAGTTCAGGGTCTGGAAACAGGTAAGTGCTAAGGAACTGCCTGAGACTGTTTGAGGTGTTTTCATGGAAATGGAGAGACTGAGAGCTATTCATTTATTCAAGCTGCACTGGTGTCTGCCAGGCTCTTATTTCTCAGACAGGGTTGTTCCCACACTGTTGGTTTCTCCAGAGCTACAAGCTGTGTCCGAGGTGTTCCTGTTGGGTGTAACAGGCAAGATAAAGGTGACACAGCACCAGTAAAGCAAGCTGCTCGAGGGAAAGGTTCAGATAGATCTGCTTAACAAGGGACAGCAAACAACGTGGCAAAGAGACTCCCGAAGTCAAGCACTTGTCTCAGTCCTTATGGCTGCAGAAAGGCTCTGCCTTAGGGGCAATGAAGACCTGAGGGACCTGGGGCAGCTCCGTATCCACGAGGCCTGGAGGCATGTGCCAAAACACCCGGTGTGCCATTATGGTGCCTGCAGTAACCACAGCTATTTCCTGCTCCCTCCCTCAGCCAGGCTGTGAATCCCAAGCACCATGTCCCCTCCTGTACCGCTCATGGGGAGCCTTCCAGTGGGACACTGCTCTATAGGAATTCCCTGGGGACACACAGCTGGCAGAGCTGTTTTTCATCCCTCTGGAGTGCCACAAGCTGTGTTTACCTCTATGCTGCCCACCCCTTTCCCAATGCGATCACCTTCCTGGTTTGCCCTGGGATGAAGTGCCTTGTCCTTCCTGCACCTGCAGTCCCAAGGGGTGGATGGTAGCTGGCAATAGGAACCAAACCATGCTCCCAGCACCCCCAGTGCTCCCATTGCCAGGGTCTTCCCCAGCCAGTGTCCACATCCAAGTGTTCTCTGCCCCCACGGTGTCACCCCCAGCACAGGAGTGGGTGGGATGGGAGCGATCTCCAGCAGCTCTGTTCCTGGGGACAACTGGTGTGACTGCCTTGCGTGTCTTTCAGAGAGGGCATGCACCAGCCAGTGTGGACCCCTTGCCTTCTTGCTGCAAGCAAGGATCTCCTGAAGGGATGCTGGAGCAGGAGTCTGCTGTGCAGGTAGAAGGGGGGAAAGGGGCGCGTTCATTGTATTGCAGTGGGCTCCGGGCCCTACAGAGGACCTGGAGCTGCTGTCACTTAGACCTCATTCGCTACTTCTGTTCCATCTCCGTGTCCTTCATTTGGGACTATGCCTGAGCCAAGGTCTGCAGAGACCAGTGACCAACGTGGGGTCTTCAGGCCCAGCCTGCTTCGTGCAGCACAAACCACACCGTGGTTCTGGCCACGGAGCTGCTCCCCTGTGGTTTGTATTGGTTTGTGTGGCTGCAGGCTCAGCATCCCATGTGCTGTTTGAAGAGCAGGGCTCACGCTTATGGGCTCCTCCTTGTTTACAGCTCACGGGCATGTTTATGAAGCGTGCTTCAGGCATGACTCTCCCTCAGCACCCTTGTCCAGCCCCCCTGATGTGGGATGTGTAATCTGCAGACTCCAGACAGGACCTCCCCACGGTGCCACAGGCACGTGTGAAGGGTGATAGGGCAGAGTCCTGCTGCTGATAAACTCCTCCGGTCGGGCTGCTTGCACTCGGTTTGGCTGCAGCGTTCGGTGTGTGAGGCTCATCCCAGTGGCCAGGCTAGGCTGACCCTCCTGCAGCGATGCCATGCCTGCATTACCTGAGGGTGAGTACTTGGGCATGGTGAGGGACTGGGGGGGAGAGGAATCAGGTCAGTTCTCAGGGTGTTGGTTTGCACACAGGAGTTGTCCTGACCGGTAACATGGACTTAAGGCTGGTTCAGAGAAAATGGCCCTTGTCCCCAAAACATTGCTAAATGGATCAGAAATGGCAGGAAGGGCTTGCTGCCATTCTGAGGTTGCTGGGAGCTTGCCGAAGGTGATGCTGGAGGGCAGTGGCAGAGCCTGGCATTGAGGCTACATCCCCCGTGGTGCTGTACCTGCCTCATCCTTCTCACCAGCGCTTTGCTGAGGTGCCCCAAGTGCTGGTTCTTTGTGCTGTTGTAATGGTAAATGTTGGTTTTCGTGTTCCCATCGTTGCTGTTTCACCCAGTGAAGCTCTGGACGGGCTCATGGGATGACATCCCTTTGTTCTCCAAGGAGCCCATCCTCCCCAGGCAGAGCTGTACAGCCAGGCCTGTGCTATAGGTGCTTTCCTGGCAGTGCTTTCATCCCTGCATGGCTTCTGGAGGCTGCACCCCAAGCACTCACCAGGCCAGCCTGCCCGCGGTGCATCTCCTGCAGCCATGGCACTGCGATGCTCGCAGCATGCAGCTCTGAGCTCAGCACAGGCAGGCAATGCACGTGTGGATGAGCCCTGCAGGAGCAGAGGTAGGGACAGTGGCTCAGAGCAGACTGCAGGAGTGAGGAGCAGGTTATGAGCATCACTAGGAAAGCCAAGGCAGTTTCTCCATGAGGCACTGGTGCAGACCTCGATTGCATGGGCTTTATTCCAGGGCATCTCCTGAGTGCCCATTGCCCAGGGCAGGCTGGAAGCTGATGTGCGAGGTCTGCCCCAGTCCATGGCCTGCACCAGGCAGGTCAGAGCACATCTTTGCTTTTCCCCTTGCACTGGCACCTGCTAGAGCTCTCCCAACTGCCTGGTGTCCATACGATGTCATGGTCCAAGGGGAGGAAGTGCATTAGGAAAGTAGGAGACAACCAGCAGTTACAATGCTGCTGCATCTCTCTCAGCAGCTGTAATCCTTGTTATGGTGTAGTGCCTGAGCAAGAGCGCTGCTGTATTGTCTTCAGTCACAGTCTGTGTGTTTTCTGGTAAGATAAAAATAGCTTTTCTTTTTCAGGATATGCAGAGAGCAGAGGCTCCTGCTCACATCAAAGCAGAGTGACAGCTTTCCCCTGGATGTGCACAGCCCCAGCTGGCAGGAGCTGTGTTAATTCTTGCCTTGCTTTGGCTCTGTGTGGAAGGAACACTGTCCTGGGCTCCAGGGTCCTGTCTGGACCTCTGGACCCTGTTCCTCTCTCCACTCACTGCTGATGGACCCAGCACTGTGCTGCACTGAGGAAGTGATGGTTTGCAAAGGGCAGAACAGGATCTTAGTGCTGCTGCTTGGAGAATTCCTTAGCAGCAGCTGGGAGCTTCCATAGAGGTGGAGGCTGTAAGACCTTATCAGAAGGATCAGTCTGCTGCACAGGGGCAGCTCCCATGCCCTTGTTGAGCACTGATTAAGCTGTTTCTGGTATCCCCCCCTCGCAGACCTGAACCCGTTCCAGGTCCAGCAGCCAGCCAAGGGGACCAGGGAGGAGGGAAGGAAGGAGCCAAACAGCTGCACAATGTCTGTATCTGAATGTGGTGGGCAGGGATGGGGTTAACCCTGAGCTGCACAGTGCAGAGCTACCTCTCCTCTCCAGAGTGTTCAGAATGGGCTTTCCAGAGGTAGTTACTCGTGGTTATGTAAAGGAGGAGGACTGAGCATGATGGAGGGGCTGGTCTGAAAGCCTGCCCCTCTTCAGCGCTTTCCAAACGCTGACAAGTTGCCTTCCTTCCTTTTGCTTTGGGATTTCTCCTCTGCCAGTTGTGCCGAGTTCTCTTCCAGCTCTAACAACCCTTTGCTGCTGGAGTGAGAGCAAATCCTTCATTTCCTGCATGCTCCCAAGATACTTGGGCTCCCCCTTGCATTCTGGTCTGGGATCTCTGCAGGGCACAAAAGCCTCTGGTGCATGCCCTGGGGCTATTGGGGAATCTCCACTCAGCAGACAGGAGCATGGACACAGGGCTCAGGCTGGTGCATGGACTTAAAGCAAAGCCGCTGCCTTGCAGAAATGACCTCTTGTGTCTTGCCTTCTCCTCAGTCCTATTAAGATACGCAAACCTTCCCTAAGTCAAGTGGGCAGAGGTGAGGATGCTTGGACAACACAACTTGGGCATACAGGTTTATCTGCCTTCAATCCCGTGGGCAGGGATGAGGACGATGGGAGAACAGAATCTGGGTGTATGGATTTATCCTTTTATCTGATGGATTTTTCCCAGTGTTTTTGCTTCTTCCTTTCATCTGGGTTTGCAGCCTGTGCCTGGTGGCCTCTGCTCCGCGCTTCGCTGCCCGCCTGCTTGCGGCTTTGCTGCTGTGGGCTCTCTGGAGATGCTCTGTGAATGCTGTCTGTGCCACTTGGAAGGCAGGAACCTGCCAGGAGGTTTTGTTTCCAGCATGGAGAGTGTCAGGCTCCTCTGAATACAGGAAGGGAAGTTCCTGTAAGGCAGACAGTGTGACTGCTGCTTCTGAGCATCCCGAGGTGAATCTCCAGTTCGGTTTTCCTGACCTTCCCTGATCATCTTAGGCAGGCCTTAGGTGCCATCTTTGACTGCTCTTAATCTCTGCAGCTGCTTTATTGTGTTTCCAGGACTGGCATATCCTTCTCATCTGATGAGAAAGGATCCAGGTTATCACCTGCAGACCCAGCAGTTGATGTTTGCAAGGCAGGGATGTCCAAATGAGCTCTGGCTCCAGAGGAGTTGGGAAAGGAAACCCCTACACCAATGTAAGGTTTTGCTTTCTCCAGTGTCAGAATCATGCCCATTACTGGGCACAAGCCCACATAAGCCAAGAAACGTCAAAGCAAACATCAGGGGCTGTTGCAGAGGCTCTTGCTCTACCTCCCCAGCTGGCAGCACTGACCTTGGATGCCAGCACCCTGGCACTAGCAACTGGAAGTGACCGGATGAGCTCCTAGGCGTGAGCTGGACCTTTCCCCACACCTTCTAGGTAGGATACCCATAGCAGTACCTGGCTTTGGTGCCAGGGCTCACGTTGGCATCTCACTGCTGGTCCTGGGGCTCTTTGGCTGTTGGGGTGATGGTGTGCTGCCCAGCCTGCTGGGTGTTGCCTTGCTGGAAAGGCTCTTGGGAGAGATCGTGGCCCTCCTGTTGCAGTTTCTGTACTGATCACAACAGTTTGCACGTCCCAGTCTGCAAGATGCCTCTTCTGACTTTGCTCCTCGTACCCAGATGCAGGGTGGCACATGTGGCTCTCGATAAGGGGGTTTGGAGCAGCAAACAGATGCTTACAGCACGCAGAGCACGAGGTGCTAAGCTCCTTGTTGGAAGGAGCACACGGCTTCCAAAGAACACAAAAGAGAAGATGCAGAGTTATCATTCATGGCCAAACTCATGAGACAGAGAGGAGCCTGTGTAGCGATGCGGTTACTTTCCAGATCTTTGCAACCATAGGAAGCTTTTCTCTCAGCAAAGCCTGCTGCTCCTTACTGACAATGCTTTCCAGTAGCTAGGCCTGGAAGAAACAGAACTGAATGAGTGCCCGGGCTGGCTGCTGGCCCCAAGGATGGCTGCATGGGCCTGGTCTGCATCCTTCTGCCTCTGCCATGCAGGGACTAAGGCAATGCTGCCACACAGCTCCATGCAGAGCAGACCAGGCTTCCTGGCCACCAGATCTCATTGCCATGGAGCAGGGAGCATCTTGCTCCCTAAGGCATGGGAAGTGATTTGTTATTTGGAAGTCTGCATTGGGATTCCCCTTCTCTGGTGTAAGAGCAGCCATTTTCCACAGTGAGACCAGAGGCTCTGAAGGTAGAGACCAGGGAAGAGGAAAGGCAGGGGCTGAGTGTTGGAACTGGGAATAGAGACTCTGCACGGTTCACTTGCAGGGCAGCCCTGGCTGTGGGATACCTTTGGGTAGACAGTGAAGAAAATACAGGCATTTAAAACCCTCACAGTGACTGCATCTTCCCCACTCTTCCCTCTCTGTAAGAAGTCCTTGCATCTCTTCCAGTTGAGCAGGGAATGGGCTGGTTTTGACATCAAAGCATAGAGTGAGCAGGTTTGATAGGTACCAGCAGCCTCTGAGCAGGTATGCTGCCTGTCTCCTGCCTTGATGCTACGTGGTGGTGGNNNNCTACGTGGTGGTGGTGTGGCATGGGGTCAGAGACCTTTTGGCAAGGGCACCCAGGCCCTTTCTTTTGGCATCTTTGGTCCTGTCCAGAGCAGGGCCAGAGGAGCTGTGTGTGAAGGGATCCCACCTCCTCCAGCCACCAAAAAGCCAGCTCAGCCCTTCCTCCTGCTGGGTGCTGTATGTGAAGGAGTTGCAGTCCCTGCTCAGGCTGCCTCATTGCTCCTGCAGACAGAAGGGATAAGTGGGCAGATAGGGTACAGAGTAGCAGCACAGCAGGATGCACATGTGCCTTCCAGCAGCGTAGAGCAGCGTGGCTGCCTGCTTCCTGCCTTTGTGTCCCAGAAAACACGGTGAGAGCAGCACAAGTCCCCAGACTCTTTTGCACTGGGGATTCATCCACTTGCAGCGTGTTCAGAGTGGGTTCCACAGGAGGAGGCGATGCACAGACCCTCCCTGCCCTTATCAGCGCTGCGCAGATGGAGCCTGTCCCTAGTGGGAGCCGGAGCCAGGCGCTGCCACAAGAGATTAGAGCACAGGCAGCAGACAGAGCGGGATTACTGAGCCTGGGATGCAGCCCTTGAAATCCAGCCTGAGCCTTTGCTTTGGCACCGCTTCCCCTTTGCTCATTGCCTCTGCCACAGAGAGGATGTGATGAGCTTGGTCAGGTCCAGGCTTCTCATGCTGGGGAAGGCGTTAGGACATTGGTCCAGCAGCAGGAATACTTTGCAGGACAAGGCTGCGAACAGGGCAAGGCTCTTCTATTCCTGTTCCTATCCGTGAATAGGAGCAGAGGAGCTACTTATTAGGGCCAGGAGAGGGAAAAGGGAAAAGGTAGCAGGCAAAGGGAGTTTTTTCCTGAAGGAAAAGGAAGGGAAAGAGGACAGAAGCGCAGCCCGGTGTGCTGTGCTGTGGCTTTCAGCTTAGGTCTTGTAGCACTTGCAATATCCAGATCTGAGGCTCCTTCCTTAGGGAATTGCTGGCAGCAGCCTCCTGACACTTCACATCTTGAATGTCTGAAGCCTGTGTATAGGGGTTAGCTGCCATATAAGAGTGCAAAAGGTACACGGCAAGTGAGGCAGCTCCTTTTCGCCCCTGGAATAGCTCCTTTTACTAGGAAGGCAAAAGGGAATGGGAGGAAATGCTGCGAACTCCAAAGGAAGGAGAACCAGTAGAGGCAGTCTGTGCATCTGGAAGCGGTTCCTGTGTATCCTGGGGCACACGGATATAGGAGGTGCATATACCATGTCCATGCTGCGCTTGGTGCTTATTAGTGGATGGTAACTGTGCAACGTGTGTGTGCCTGTGTTCAGATACGTTGGTGTTACGCTGGCTGGGATGTGTGTGTATCCTTCTGATCCACACATCTACCTGTGCTCTACCGTGTCTCTGCACGGGAGATGCCAATGACCTAATGCCTTCATCTCCCTGGTGAGCGCCAGGTCAGTCCCACCATGCACACTGGCATCAGAAGGGCAGTGTGGCTGCAGATCTGCTTCCTTTGGAGCTGAGCTACCCCTTCTTTGGTTGCATGTGTTCGTCTGACCGCTGGTGTCTGATCTCTGCGTCCCTCTGTGCATGGGGAGCAGAAGGGCAGCACCTCTGGAGCGCTCCAGCCCCAGCACATCCTCCAAGGCCCTGACCCTCAGCATCCAGAGGGTCGAGAGGGAACCGGGACCCGTCTCCTGGGTGGCAGCTATTACCTGTGAAGTGCTGGCTCCAGGGCACGTCTGTGGGGCTTGCTCCTTCTCTGCTGTTCCCGAGGCAGCCCTGCCCCATTCCCTGCGTTTGGCAGCAGTCATTTGCTTTCCGGAGGCGGCTTGGTATTAAATATCCTGTCTGACACAATAATGGAGAGAAAATGAACAAATTCCATTAGCGGCTGGCGATCCCTGCAGGGTCTGCGCCGGAGCGAGCAGCAAGCCTGTATTTTTAGATAGAATGCAATGCAACTCACTGGCTCTCTCAAAGCTGGGGAGTAGATAACCAAGGAGGCAGAAGGGGGACGTCAGGCTCAGGTTTCAGCTCAAGTGCCGGACTATGGCAGCACGAAAGGGCAGGTCCGGTCCAGACGTGGCTGTGAGTATCCCCCGCTCTTCTTCGTGCCCTCAGGGACCTCTGCTTTGCTTTTCTGCCTGCTTTCTGCCTCTGCTGCTGGGGCTCTGGGAGACCGGAGCCTCTATAGAGCGTTGATCTTCACAGCTCCATGTGTGTCCCAAGGGTGGGAAAGCCTGGCTGAGCTGCGCTTTGGCTTCCCCAGGGCTTTGCTGTTGGAGGTCTGTGTTGTGGCTGGCATGCGGGCAGCATAGCTGAGGTGCTGCCTTGCCACTGATCCTGATCCGAGATGCAGAGGCTCCTAGCAGGGTCTGGAACTGGAAGAGCTCTTTGTGTTCAACCTGTTGCTTGAAGCCTGGTGGTGTTGCCTTGCTATAGACAGCACACAGGGCTCTGAGGGCAGGTACCCAGTGCTGAACACAGCGCTAGTGCTGCCTTCCATACATCATCCCCTATAACAGGAGCACTGCTGTGACCCGGGGGGCACGTCCCCACTGGACCAGGTTATCCCCTGGGCTGCTGGCAATGGAGCCAACTGGCACAGGAGGCTGAGCATCGGCACACGGAGGCTGTGCCAGGGCGTGCATGGATGTGCTGCTTCCACCACTGGTCCTATGAGCCCCAGGCACTGGCCCTGCAGCAGGTAGCAAGGTGGTGGTCCCAGGATGCGGCTGTTGCTCTGGGGTAGGAGGATCAGGCAGATGGGCAAAGGGAGGCGGATGAAGGACAGCAGAAGGCTGTTGTGCTGCTTCAAAGCCTGAATTCTAACGGCTGAGGCTGCATCATCCTGCCTATATCTGCTTCCAGTGCTGTCCTCTGTGACCATGCCACTTCAAGCTCCTGTCCAGGAGCTTGCTAAGCTTGGTGCTCCCCTGCAGCCAGGCTGTGGCGCTACAAGACGGCCTGGGATGGCAGGATATAGGCTCTTGTAGCACAGGAGGTTCCCTGGTCAGGGTCAGCGTGAGTGGTACAAGAGGGGGTCTGATTTGCTGCTGGAGCTTAAGGCAGAAGAGGGTATCCTGTGCCCTTGCTGTGGATGTCTCATGGCTCTTTAGGCTGGACCCAGTAGGCATCCACTGGCACGAGGTCCCAGCCTCACAGCCCCACATCACTGCATTTTCACCCTGTTGTTCTCCAGCATCTGGTGAACCATCCCATGGACTTCATTTGCTGCCTTATACTGCTGAATAGCGTTGCTTCAAGTACTGCTGTGCCTTGCCTGGGTTTCAGTGGTGCCGGGCGATGGAGGAGAGCGCTGTGTGTTCCCTGGCTGTGGGGTGCCAGTACCGAGCTCACTGCTGCGACCACCCGTGGTCTCTGTTGGACAGGGATGGGCTCACCACGGCTCCAGTCCTTCAGCCAGGACATGGGCATTTCCTGGGCCAAGGGAGGCTGCCAGGGTTGCAGGAGCCCCTTAAAGCTTCCTCCCTACCCCGTCCACAGTGCTGGGGTGAGCTACAGCCCTCACTTGGCTCTCCTGCCAGTGGATGCTCTAAGTCCAGGTCCCAACCATGCTGCTTGCTCTCTGACTTGAGTCCTATCAGTCTGTCCCACCTTGACCTGCCCAGGCTCTGCCTTGTCTACCTGGTTTCTGTAGTCACGTTCTCTGCGACCGATGAAGAGCTGGCCCTGTGCTGGTGACGGGAGACAGCAGAGGGACCCTGAGTCTTATTCTTTGTCTTCTTTTCCCCAAAGGCCGATGCTGCGACCAGTTTCTTGAGAGCTGCAAGATCCGGGAACCTGGACAAAGCCTTGGATCACCTCAGGAATGGGGTAGATATTAACACCTGTAACCAGGTAGGTAAAACACACAGGGCTTCTCGTACCATCTCTGGTTCATGTGAAAATGTGCCATGGTGGCTCCCCAGGCCCAGCATCAGTCACTGCACCCCTTCCTTGTGCTGCTCCCATAGGATGGAGGCAGGGAGGTTCCCCATGTGCACAGCTGATGGGAGCACATCCGCTGATCCCAGTGTGCTAGGAAGGGGAAGGGATCATCAAAGGCACATCTGGACCTTTGGGTCTTTGGGGCAGGGAGGGCGGCAATAGCTTTAAGGACCTGGGAGCCTGGCTGGAGCACAGCAAATGGTCTTAACAGGTAAGCAGAGAGAGAGGCTTCTGTAACTGGGATAGATGAAAGGGGCTCATGTGCTTGTCATAGGGCAGAGCAAACAGCTGTGAACTGTGAAGCACAGGGATGTTGCAGGAACCACTCCTGGGGGTATTCTCCCTGCGTGCGATGCTCGGGCTTTCAGATTCCCCTTGACACAAGCAGGGGATGTTTCCGAGGTGCCAGTGGAGATGCTTTGGGAGGTGCTGGCCCCTCCTAGCCCGAAGCAGGGACGGGTCTGCCCCAGGAGAGCAGAGCTGCAGGGCAGAGGCAGCGTTTGCACATCATTAACGGAACGTTTTGTACCTGTGCTGCTGCCAAATGCAAGCGGCTCATCCTGAGCCGGGGCTGTTGGGGGTGAGCTGGGGGGGACAGGGAGCCTGCGGCAGGCCGGTGCTGGGGAGGCTGACTCAGCAGGGAGCACAAGTGCCTGCTCTGCTTCAGCATCGAGTCCCCACCTGAAGCAGAGCTCGGCCCGGCTGATTTGAGCACTGCAGAGGCCGGTGCCGGGTACTGCAGGCGGGTTCCCCAGGGGATGCTGTCTGCTCCTGTTCCGAGCCATGGCACCGTGCAGGGGTCCTGGGCACACCGAGGCTTGCATCCTCCTTGCTGGGGCGCTCGATGAGGCTTGGGGAAGGCTCGGAGATGCTCATTTTGTTCATCGCTGCGTTATCTGGGTTATTAGTTCATAATCAGCACCCAGATACTTTCAGAAGGCTTCTACCCCGGGGCTGTGTGGGGCCATAAGGGATTTAGATCAGAGAGGTCTTGTAGTGAGAAGAGGCAGAAAGTTTTCAGTTTCAGAGTCCTTTGAATCCGTGGGGTCCTGTTGATGGGTTTAGAGGCTCTGAGCCCACGTTTATTGCACAGGGTGTGAGAGGAGGGGAAACGAGTAGGGACAATGAGGTGTTTAATGCACTCACTGCTCCATCTGGGAAAGCAGGAGCATGGAGATCCCTGTGCTGCTCTCCTCCCAGGATGGATGCTGCTGGGGATGCTGCCGTGTTCCTATATTCCCTGTGTGTTCAAAGCCTGGAGGGGAAAACCCTCTTTGTTCACCATTGGCTTGAGCATCCCCTCCTGCCAGTTCTTTGGGTGTCACAAAAGGGGCACATCTCACTCAGGCCTGAAAGCAGAGGGAGGATTTCTGTGTTTACTGCTTCTGTACCGATCTAGTGCAAAGAAATACATGGTGCTGGGGAGATCTCCGCAAGGAATTAAACCAGGGACACCCAGCTACAAGCTAGGTGATGGCTTTGAACTACTTCTTCACCCCAAGGGATGGTCAGTCATCAGCTGCCTCCACTGACGGGCTCTGAGTCCTGTTTCCAGCCAGATTGTTGGTGCTGATGAGGGGATGTAACACCTTGACGGCCAGCACCTGGCTACAACAGCATGAGACTGTTCTTTCAGTGACACTTTTGCACTGGTTCCTGCCATCTCCCTGAGGTTAGATGGCACTTTGGGGTTTCCTTCTGAGGAATATCAGACCTGTGGGAAAGGTCCAACCTCACATGTCCTGTATCGAATAAAGAGGGATATATGTGGTCAGACCTATCCCACAGGCCCTGTATTCTTACTCAAGTGCAGAGACCTTGACATGCCATCTGATCTTCATCCTGCTGCTTCATCCCCTTCATTGCTGCCATCTGCATCAGTGTTTTCGCCATCCACCTCTCCCGTGTCTCGAATTCCTGCATGCTCCCATCGCATCCCTGAGGAGCTGGAGGCCTGAGGATGAGCACATCTCACTGCCAGGACCCTCTCCAGCAGGAAACAGCGCTGTGCTAGCACATGGGTACCAGAAGATGTCTCTGCTGGGGTGGTCAGTCGCAGTCGTGATGGGCAGCCCAGGCAGGGCCCTGCTTTGGTACAGGCGAAGTGCAAAGTCCTTGCCTTTTGTGGCTGTCTGCAGCTGTGTTTGTCGCATTGGCAGCCGGCAACTGAGATTCCTGGGAAGTATTTATGGCACTTAGTGAGGGAATGCAGCACCTTTCAAATGAAGCACATCCTGTGGCGGTTCTGGGTCAGATGAGCTGTCAAGCCAAAAGCAAATGTGCAAAGCAGCCTCTATTGCTCCTGGAGCAGCAATATCCACTGGGAAACAATGTTCTGCAGACATTGCACTTATTGCTGTAAGAGAATAATGATTCCTCACAGGTTTGCAGCATTCAAAACATTGTTTGTGAATCCCTTGCTGAGGGGAGCAATGGGGCATCTGTGTCAGGAGTTTAACAGAGGAAAAACAGTGTAAGAGGTATGTGTCTGTGGGCACGTACCCAGCTTGTGAGCTCATGAAGGTAAGGGTGTGAGTGACCATCTGTATGGGGTTGTGCAGGGGTGGTGCAGTGAAAGAAGTTGGGCTTGACCAAGGTAATGGGCTGCACTTCCCTTCAGTGACTGTGTTCTGCAGAATTCCCACTTAACCTTCCCTTGGAAGCAGCTCTTTCGTGCTCGAGGCTCGAGGGCACAGAGGAAGCCTGTGGGGTTTGGGGTTTTCTCCTCCTTGTGCTGTAATCAGAGTTGAGCAAAAGAATCCATGCTTCTTTGACTGTGATTCCTCATAGCTGGTGCTGTGAGTGAGAGAAGGTGGAAAACCCTATTCCAGCATGATAGTGCTCTCGAAGCTGTTCTAAATAAAGTATTAAGGGCTGGAAGTGGAGCCTCCAGGCATTTTCTGCTCCCCTGCATATATTCAGGTGGGGATGGAGCAGTTCTGTGAAGTGATCATCCAGCACAGGAGCTGAAACAGATGGTTGGGAGGTGGAGCACTTGGGCAGGACTGTGTGCTCCCAGGGAGCTGGCACCTCTCTGCCCCGTGACAGCATTGCATAGGGGTGAGTAAACATAGTGCATCCACCTGGGAGAAGCCAGGGACAAGGGGAGTTTGCCTTATGGGAAGCAAAGGCATCCGAAATTGCCTGTCAAGTGCCTCTTTGGCAGAAAAGATCCCAGCCCTTTTGTTCCTATCTGGGGAGTGGGAGAAATGGAAATAATGGAGCAGAAGCTGTCTTAGCAACCTCTAGGGTGCTCACACCTCCTTCTGACAGCCCAGGGATGCTACAAGGGCACCGGATAGCCCTTGGCTCCTATGCTCAGGCTCCGTGTGTGGGATAAAGGGAAGCTAAACTAGGTCACAGGCAGAGATGTTCCTGAGAAGTCACTTCAGTTGTCTGAGAGCTCGCTGGCACTGGCAGAGCTTACAGCCAGCACTGCATCTGCATCCCTTGCTGCCGCTGCACCATGAGCATGGGCTGCAGGATGGGGCTGTTGGAGGGCAAAGCCAGGGTGAAGCCAGCTGCTGGGCTGGAAGTTTCTGAACTGATGTGGATTTAATCTGGCTGCTGCTTGATAAAATCATTGTTCCATGAAGAGCTTCTCGTTGCACTTGCGTCTGTGTAAATGCTAAAGGTGTGTAGGTGCATTTACACAGCAGCTCTGGTGCACACACAGAGCCCGAGGGCTTAGGTCGGAAAAGCAATCACAGAGACAGGCACTCCCCAAGGAAAGTCACCTGAGCAAAGAGTGGAGATGGTATCAGAGCTGTGTCATGATTGGGAAGGATTGAAGCAGTGCCTGTGGTGCCAGACACACACACATGAGCTGCGGTGCCACCCATCCATAGGAAATGCATGTTTTGCTCATGAAGAAACTTCCAGCGTTACTCAGCAGCTCCATATTCCAGCGCCCTGGCAGCGTGGAACTCACTGTGGCTGTGCTGGATGCCAGTGCGTGGCTCAGGAGCAAGGCTATGGACCTTCTCCAGCGTGGGCCAAGTGCCCACAGTCGTGTCTGCAAGACAGCTCAGGGTAGGGCGTTCCTCTGAGAGTCCCATCAGGTCACTGATGCCCTTCTCCCACCTTTGTTCCCTCCAGAATGGGCTGAACGCCTTGCATCTGGCCTCCAAGGAGGGACACGTGAAGATGGTGGTGGAGCTGCTGCACAAGGAGATTGTTTTGGAGACAACAACCAAGGTGAGGACAAGGGAATCCAGTCACATTAATCCCAGCTCCACACCCTGGGCCGTGAATGAGGCTGTGCTGCTGGAGGAGATGGGGGACTCCTCTCCCCCATGGGCACCACCGTGAGCTCAGGAGGAGAGTAACAAAGCCACAGTCCTTACATCTCCTGCTGCTGCAGCACGGAGGTGGCCTCGGTACCACTGTCGCAAGCCTGTGGAGCTCTGCTGCTCCGTAAATAACGCATCATTCCCTGCTTGCATCATTCCCTCCTCGCATCATTCCCTCCCGGCGGGGAGCGGTTCTCGCTCCGTGACAAGCGACACAACGGGGCTGACAAACGAGCAGCCTCCAGCACCATCTGAAGGGCTGCGGGAGCAGGAGAGGACGGAGGAGGGGGAGCCCGCTTGGCACCTCCCCGCGGATCCTGGTGCTCTGCCGCACCACCCAAAGGCACGGAGGAGCCTGTGTCTGCGCTTCCCAGCCTGCTCCCCATCCCTCCGCTCGGCTGGGATGCACACTGCAGCTTTGCCTGAAGGCTGCCAGCTCAGCTCTCCCGTTCTTCCTCCCCTCCTGGTGCTGGAGGTACACGGAGCCTGACAGCGCATACAGCTTTGGCTGCCAGGAACTCCATGGGGAAGATGAAATCACTCTCTTCTCAGTCCAGCAAGTGTGCAGGGTAGCTGCCTGGGCTAGAGCAGGGATGGGGCATGAGCTGCAGAGCCCCACAGCCTTCCCCTGGGCAGCTGCTCTCTTTGCACATACATAGAACGTGTCAGGCCCATCTTTCCCCAGCACCCTGGGCTGCTCCAGCCCCTGTGCACTTCTCCATGGTGTCTTTCAGAAGGGGAACACAGCTCTGCACATCGCTGCCCTGGCTGGACAACAGGATGTGGTCCGGGAGCTGGTGAACTACGGGGCCAATGTCAATGCACAGTCACAGGTAGAGTGAGCTGGAATGCGGTGGGAAAAGCACCCAGCGTGCACGATGGTGGGAGCTGTGCCCAGCTTGAGGCAAGGGAGAGCAGTGGCAGGGAATGGAAGGCAGCATCTCCTGGGTTGACTGTTGCTGCAAAGCATCCTCTGGGTTTATGTGTGGGGAGCTTGGAGCTGTAGCTCCCTATGACTGCTCAACCCTTGCCATTTCATCCTTTTTCGCACCCTCGCTGTGTATGCTTTTGCCCCAGTTTATGAGCTGGGGGTGCGGGTGTTGATGGGGTGTAGGTCTGCAAAGAGCTTGAGGAACTCGAGGAAGAGCTGTGTTGATGCGCATGGCCTTGTGCTTGCAGAAAGGCTTCACACCCCTCTACATGGCAGCGCAGGAAAACCACCTGGAAGTTGTCAAGTTCTTGCTGGAAAACGGAGCCAACCAGAATGTAGCCACAGAGGTGAGACCCTTGGGATCACCCTAGGGCCGTGTCGGATGTGGTGCCATGGCTCTCCCCTTCCAACCTGCCTCTCCTTGACAGGACGGCTTCACACCACTGGCCGTGGCTCTGCAGCAAGGGCATGAGAACGTGGTCGCTCACCTCATCAACTATGGGACGAAGGGGAAGGTCCGCCTGCCCGCCCTGCACATCGCAGCCCGCAACGATGACACTCGCACGGCTGCCGTGCTGCTGCAGAACGACCCCAATGCCGACGTCCTCTCCAAGGTGCGTGCCTTCCCCATCCTGTCCCTGGGAGCATTCCCATGTCCCTGTGGAGAACAGCAGCTTGGTATGCTGTGTTTGTCCATCCTTTCAGCAGGGAGCATTCTGGCTGGGCTCATCCCTCCTTCTTTCCCCTAGACTGGATTTACCCCCTTGCACATTGCAGCCCATTATGAGAATCTCAGCGTGGCCCAATTGCTGCTGAACCGTGGAGCCAGTGTCAACTTCACACCCCAGGTGAGCACACAGCGGGAAGCTGCTGGGAGTGGGAACGCTGCAGCACCAGAGGAGGATGCTGAGTTTTATACATGTATATACACATATATATTTGTATAAAAATCTGTAAAAAATGTATAAAGTTTTCCTTTATGCATCCCATTAGACACAAACTGCTGACAAAGTCTGAGGGTAGCGTTAGATCCAGCCACATCTGGGCTCCGTCCGGAGTTTAGAGAGCAAGTGGGGATCTATTCTGAACCTCGTGACTCAGTAGCAGGGTCTCCCTTACCCTTTGTGCCTTTAGTCCCCTCTTTAGCTCAGTTTCACCTCGATTTTCCTCTGTATGCTTCACCCGTGTACTAAGTAGTAGATGGAGCCTTGACATCGAGGTCTGTTCAGGCATAAATCATGTTAAACCTTTATAAATCATATTGAAACCACTGATACCTCTCATGGTCATTCCTTGAGTGACCCTAAACCAGCCACTGAGTGCTTCCCCTAACAGACCTCTGTCCTTCTGCAGAATGGGATCACTCCCCTGCACATAGCCTCGCGCCGGGGCAACATCATCATGGTGCGGCTACTGCTGGACCGCGGCGCCCAGATAGAGACAAGGACCAAGGTGAGACTGCTTCTGAATCACCAGCAGGTACATGGGCCGTCCCCCTCGCTGCGCCCCTTGTGCCCAGGGAGCATGTGAGAACCTTGTTGGGTGTGCGAGGGAAGGTCCCCTCTGCACTAAGGGGATGGACCAGGTTCATGTAGAGATGCGAGGATGCTGCACGGCTGCAGCGGGGGGGGGCCTTCAGGAGAGGAAAACCTCTGTTTTACCTTATTTTATAAACGAAGTCCAAAGTCCCTGTTAACTCTCCTGCCTGAGGGGGAGCCTTGCCCAACTTCCTTGCCCACACTGAGCCCTTCTCTCTCCTCAGGATGAGCTGACCCCTCTCCATTGTGCAGCTCGCAATGGACACGTGCGAATTGCAGAGATCCTGCTGGACCACGGCGCTCCCATTCAAGCCAAAACCAAGGTACCCACGAGACGCTGTGTGGTTGTGCTTGGTGCCAAGTCCCAGGGCAGGATGGGGTGGGTAACAAGGCTCGTGCACCATCGATGCCACCCGTGGCAATGATGGGGCTGAGGTTTTGGCCTGCCCAAGGGGTAAGGGATGGTGCTGCAGCCGGACCCTTCAGCCCAGCGCTGATGCCCCTCTCCATGGTCGCAGAACGGCTTGTCCCCGATGCACATGGCAGCGCAGGGCGACCACCTGGACTGCGTGCGCCTGCTCCTGCAGTATGGTGCTGAGATCGACGACATCACCCTGGACCACCTCACACCGCTGCACGTGGCCGCGCACTGCGGGCATCACCGCGTGGCCAAGCTGCTGGTGGAGAAGGGGGCCAAGCCCAACTCCCGAGCACTGGTGAGTGACGTGGGACAGGCACAGGGCTGGTGTGCAGAGAGGGGGGGTTCTCACAATGACACTGCATCCATCCCTTCATCTGCAGAATGGCTTCACACCCCTCCACATCGCCTGCAAGAAGAACCACATCCGGGTAATGGAGCTGCTGCTGAAGACAGGAGCATCCATCGATGCTGTCACTGAGGTAGGTGAGATGCAGCCAGCCCCATCAATCCTACTGCTGCTTGTGCAGAGCAGGGGGTGATGGCCTTGTTGGCTCTGCTGGTCCCCAGGCACCTCCTTCATCACAGCTCAGAGCTTTTTGCAGCTCAGGACATGCTGAGCTTGGCAGCATCTCTCCACAGCTGCTCCCTGCAAGGCAGGGGACTGCAAGGGGAGGCTGTAGGTCTCTGTATTCCACTCAGGCTGCTGGGATGAGAGCTTTTCCCTGTGCTGGAGCGTGCTGCAGGGGCAGGGAGGAAGGGGCAGGAATCGATGCTGGCAAAGCAATCATCTCCCATCTTGGCTCCTGGCCCCTTTCTCTTTGCAGTCCGGCCTGACCCCCCTGCATGTGGCTGCCTTCATGGGGCACCTGCCCATCGTCAAGACCCTGCTGCAGCGTGGAGCCTCTCCTAACGTGTCCAATGTGGTGAGTGCCACCATGGCTTGGGAACTTGGCGTGGCAGGGTCCAGCAGGAGATGGGAATCCCCGCTCCCTCTGCAGCCCCTGCTCTGTGCCAACAGGAGGAAGCAGTAGGGAGCAGAAAGGGTTGTGGGCACTGTTGCCCTGTGCCCAGACCAGAGGAATGACTGCAGGAGGACATTTACCCTCCTGTGGCCTCACCACTTTATCCTCTCCTTGGTGCAGAAAGTGGAGACACCCCTACACATGGCAGCCAGAGCTGGGCACACAGATGTGGCAAAATACCTGCTGCAGAACAAAGCCAAAGCCAACTCCAAGGCCAAGGTAGGTACCGAGAACCTGTGTGATAATCCACGGGTGCTGGTTCCTTTGCTCTGTGCAACGCCAGGAGCAGGGCTGGAGCCCTGTTGGCATGGCAAAGGGATTGATCCACATCTGCCTCCCTCGCAGGACGACCAGACCCCTCTGCACTGTGCTGCACGCATCGGCCACACTGGAATGGTCCAGCTCCTGCTGGAGAACGGCGCCGACCCCAACCTGGCCACCACGGCGGGGCACACACCTCTGCACATCACTGCCAGGGAAGGGCACGTGGACACGGCCCTGGCCCTGCTGGAGAAAGGAGCCTCACAGACCTCCATGACCAAGGTGGGCTGGGGTGACAGCGTCCCTGTCACAGGAGGGGCAGCATCCTCCTGCGCCGCAGCGTCGCGCCGGTGCTGTCCTCCTCGTCCCTGACGCGCTGCGATGGGCTGCCTGTCTCCTCAGAAAGGATTTACCCCTCTCCACGTTGCAGCCAAGTACGGCAAGGTGGACGTGGCAGAGCTGCTGCTGGCGCGCGAGGCTCACCCCAACGCGGCAGGGAAGGTGAGCGATGCTCTTGTGGGTGATGCGGGGCACGGAGAGGATCTGTGTGACCTGCCTGTGCCCTGTCCTCCTCCCTAGAACGGCCTGACCCCGCTGCACGTGGCTGTGCACCACAACAACCTGGAGATCGTCAAGCTGCTGCTTCCCAAAGGGAGCTCCCCACACAGCTCAGCATGGGTAAGGCTGGACAGGGAGACGTGTTGGGTGTCGGAGGCCAGCGATGTCCATCAACCTACTCTCCACAGCAGTTGTCCTGCTCCAGGACAGGCAATGTCAGGGATGATCCCTGCTGGCAGCAATGGGGATGTGTTTCCATGGCAAGCCCTGCCAAGCAGCGCTGTGGTCTGGCAGCTGGGGAAAGCACACACAAATGTTTGCATGCAGCTACGAAGCAGTGAGTCAGAAAACCCAAGGGCTCGTGCGACTCATCCCACTCTGCCTAAGGATGGGGAAACATCCCCCCAGGGAGCAGAGCAGCAGCCTCCCTTTTCCACAGTGTTTGCAGAAGCTGCATCCTGACAACACACAAGTGGCCCTGGTGCCGGCCCTCCCCATTTGGCACTCGGCTCTTCCTGGCGGGATGCGGGAGCATCGGGAGCAGCCGAATCCCTGCTGCTCTGTGTCATTGGGCAGAGCTGTGCTCAGGGCCCTGCAGGCTCTGCCTGAATACTAATGCTGCCTGTTGGAGTCTTGCTCCACACCTCAGCCAGACACGTTCTAGGAGGGCTCTGTCTGCCCTGGTTTCTCGCAGCTCCATGTGGCTGAATGCTGCTGCCGTAGGAGTTAATGTGTGGAGAGCTCCAGCACGGCCAATACCGGTTGAACCGGTACCTAAATAACTGCAGGAGAGGATTTACCTTCCTGCAGCCTCACCCAGCTCATCTTTGCAACCCCTGTGCTGACTGTGCTGGAAGAGTGGGATATGGCCTCAGTGTCAGGGCTGGTTGCTGTCAGGAGATGGTTCAGGTGTGAGCCTGCATCCCTGAGCTCTGGAGGATGGGAAGGATGCGCTGGCCTGGAGGGAGGGACAAGGTAGCACTTTCTGTCCCTGCTGGTCTGAACCCTGCCGTGCCCCTGTCTCCCTGCAGAACGGGTACACCCCCCTGCACATTGCTGCCAAGCAGAACCAGATGGAGGTGGCCAGGAGTTTGCTGCAGTACGGGGCTTCTGCAAACGCGGATTCCATGCAGGGAGTCACCCCCCTGCATCTGGCATCCCAGGAAGGGCACGTGGACATGG
>JBCJKH010046263.1:0-15953 GCA_039877255.1 Loriculus beryllinus | reverse complement strand
GTGGGTTGTTGGCATGTCCTGCTTGAGGCAAGCAAGCAGTGAGGAGCAGACAGTGATGCTCCTTGCTGACAGCGCGCTGGGCAGGAGCAGGTCAGTGACTTGGCCAGGTGGGGGACCTGAGTCAGAGTCTGATAGCACAGCAGTGGTGGCATTGCCACTGTCAGTGATGGCATTGCCACTGTGCCGACACCTCCTCTGTTGGCAGAGTGGCCTCACTCCTCTCCATCTCGTGGCCCAAGAGGGACATGTGCTGGTTGCTGATGTTCTGGTGAAACACGGAGTCACAGTGGATGCAACGACCAGGGTAAAGTAGTGCACTGACTATGGCTGTGGTCCTACAGGCCTGTTATAGGAGGAATAGTGCTTGCCTTTTTGTGCAAGAGTTCCCCCTCTCACAGGCATTCTTACCATCATGTCTATATCCTGGGAATCCTTCCTCTTCCCTCCTCTTCCCTGAAAGGACAATTCCTGCCTGTTTGCACAGCTCATCTCTGCACTCCTGGGCACAACGTGGTGTTCTCTGCAGTGTGCCCTCTGCCCTGGTCCTGGCTGTCATCCTGAAGCCCCATCCTTCATCCATGGAGGCTTGCCCATAGGATGAGCATATCCAAGGCAGAAGGGCAGAAAGCACTGATGGGCAGGCTGAGAGCTGATTTCTTCTTTCAGATGGGCTATACTCCGCTGCATGTGGCCAGCCACTATGGGAACATCAAGCTGGTGAAGTTTTTGCTGCAGCATCAGGCTGATGTCAATGCCAAGACTAAGGTACAGAGATGTCCTGTGCTCCAAGCACCCTTCTGCTCTAGGTGAGAGCAGACGGGCTGATGGAGAGGGCTCAGCCTCCTTTCTGCTTCCACTTCTCCCTCACAACATCACTCCTCTCTGCACGGCTGGAAGCTGTTATAGCCTAGCTACAGCCCTGAGCAAGTGCTGGGTTCTGCAGAGCCCTTTGCTTACCCCCAGAAGAAGGGAGCTGCCCTAAGCTCCAGTCATGAAGCACAATGCAAGGTTTAGGGGGGGCATTTCTGGTGCCGCAGAACCCCACAGCTGATGGCAGCACCCTCTGTCCTCCTCTGCAGCTGGGCTATACCCCTCTGCACCAGGCAGCACAGCAGGGCCACACGGACGTGGTGACACTGCTGCTGAAGCACGGTGCCTCTCCCAACGAGATCAGCACCGTGAGTACCACGTTCACCCGCATCTCCTCGCCCCAAGGCCAGCCCCGGTGGCCGCTGCTGACCCATCTTCCCTCCTGGCACAGAACGGCACCACTCCTCTGGCCATCGCAAAGCGCCTGGGCTACATCTCGGTCACAGACGTGCTCAAGATCGTCACGGAGGAAACAGACATCCTGGTGAGCCCCGGGACTGGGACCAGTGTGGGGCTGGGAGCCGGGTGCGGGCAGAGCGGGCAGCAAGCGCTGGTCTCTGACTCCGCTCCGCTCCCTGCAGTCCGTTGGTGACAAGCACCGCATGAGCTTCCCGGAGACTGTAGACGAGATTTTGGATGTGTCTGAGGATGAAGGTGAGGGAAGGAGCTGGGATGCGCCATCCCGGAGCTCTGCTGGATGGGCACTGGTGTTCCGACGGTCGGGGAGGGGGGAGCTGTGTGGTCCCACAGTGGTCTTGTAAAGCACCACCAGGCTCCTGGGGTGGCAGCTCCCGGCTCGGGTGCATCCCTGCTCTATGCAGGGGTATGCTTGGACCTCTCCGTGGTCCCACACCCCAGCGCAGGGCTCCCTTGGGCATGCAGAGCCGTCACCGTGCCCTGCTCTGCAGCGTGGTACCAGCTCCCAGCCCGACTGCGGCTGGTCCCCTCCCGCCGAGTCCTCACCTTTTTGCCTCTTCTTACTTTGCAGGCACTGCTCATGTCACAGTAATGGGTATGAAATGTGTCCACCCGCCCCAGCTCAATGGCCCATTTCACCCCATGGCCACTAACCATCCGCACGCCACCTCCATCCTCCGCGCCGCGCTGCCGGGCCGGGCCGTGCCGTGCCGGGCAGCACCGGCCCCGCCATCCCGCCCTGCCCATCCGTGTCCGTGCTGCTTGCTGTGGTGTGACTGCATGAACGGGGGGAGCCCGGCTCCCTGCCCCTCTTGGTGCTACGACCAGCTCCAGTGCCCCTCCGCAGCTGCCCCTTGCCGGGGCAGGCATGAACCAGGGAGCTCGGGGGCTTGGTCCCCTCGCCCATCGCCCCTCTGCTTTGGGGGGTGCTGGATTCCCTCCCATAGGGCACAGGCAAGAGCCTGGTGGAGTCCCTAGCGGGTATTAACGGGTCAGCAGGCAGGGTTTGTGGCTCTAAGCAGTGTTGGGATGTCCTTCCTGCGTCCCCAGCGCTGCCCTTGCTCCTCTAACAGGCACGCAAGGGCAGGGTGTCCCCTGCAGGCTCTACTCTGTGTGCGGTGCTGTGGGCAAGAGATGCTGACAGCTACCACATCCCTGTCCCCGACCCACAGAGACCCCATCTGGCAGAGGGCAAAGCTGCCCCTTGGCTGCCTGAGACTCAAGGATTGAGTGTGTGTGGCCAGCAGAGATGTGGCCTGAGGAGGGATTGGTACGAGGGCTGGATGTCTGTGCTCCCCTGTCCTCCTGCCTTTCCGCATGCTGAGCCAGCGCTCTGTTTCAGAGGAGGAGCTGATAGTGCCAAAGCCCAGGGCTCTGGATTCCAGGGACCAGGAAGGCAAGAGGGAGATGATGGAGTTTGTGACCACGACGACCCTGGAAACGTAAGGGGCATGGGATGGTGGGCAGGGAGCAGGCACAGGTCCAGCCTGGTGCTGGGCTGGGATGCCAGCAGGGCAGGGACAGAGCTCTTAGTAGGGAATGGGCTAGCAGAGCAAGCGTGGGGTTTCTGCACCAGGACATGGATTCACTGCTGGGTTTGCCTTTGTTCTGTGGCCCTGGTACTCCCTGAGTACAGCCAGGGGCTGAGGGGCCCGGAACAGCCCCTTCAGTGCTGCCATTGCCTTCTTCTGCAGGGTGGAGTTGCCAACCATTCTGCATGTCCCCTGTGTCACACCTGAGACCGTGGTGACCAAAGCAGAGCAGACTGAGCAGGTAGGACCTGTGGAGATAGGAGCTGACTGCGTGCTGCACACACACTCAGTGTCCCCACAGGAGTGGGTCATGAGCAGCACGAGGCACAGCCTGCCATGGCCCCCCAAAGCATCCCCTACCATGGGAGGCCCCCTCACCACAGAGCCAAACCATGGAGCGGGTGGTGGGGATGGACCTGATGGAATGGGGCTGCGCAGGGGGGGTTATGACACTGTGGAGGAGCAGGCGCCCGCAGAGAGGACCCTGTGCTCACGGAAGGGGCTCTTCCCTGCCTTGCTCAGCCTTCCAAGGAGTTCGATGAGGACTCGCTGATCCCCAGCAGCCCCGCCACCGAGACCTCGGACAACATCAGCCCCGTGGCCAGCCCGGTGCACACAGGGTGAGTGCCCGGCCCTTGTGACACACACGAGTGCCGTGCGTGAGCTCGGCCGCAGGGTGCCCACCCGCCCGTGCCTCTGTGCCCATTGCAGCTTCCTGGTGAGCTTCATGGTTGATGCCCGTGGCGGATCCATGCGGGGCAGCCGGCACCACGGGCTGCGTGTGGTCATCCCGCCCCGCGCCTGTGCCGCGCCGACCCGCATCACTTGCCGCCTGGTGAAGCCACAGAAGCTGCCCGAGCCCCCTCCGCTGGCAGAGGAGGAGGGTCTGGCCAGCAGGATCATCGCCCTGGGGCCCGCCGGTGCCCAGTTCCTCAGGTGAGCACATGGGAATGCAACACATAGCCCTCAAGGATGGGGATGGATCCAGGAGGGGCAAGACCTCTGCCCGTCTCCGTAATGGGGGTCTGGTGCGGGAGAGATGCTGCATCCAGCTGAATGCATCGTGTTTGTAGGCTGGGTCATTCCAGCGTAACGGAGCAGTGGCTGTGCTGTGGCTTTGACCGGTGCAGTCCTACTGTGTCCCAGCACAGGGGATGTGCACAGTCCTGCCCTCTCCAGCGGCTGTGCAGTATGGGCAGAGCCCAAAGGCAGCTTTGCTGCCTGTGTGTCCCGGTGGCAGCAAGGGGATGCAAGCACCTTCCCCTGCTGTCTGCAGCCCTGTCATCGTGGAGATCCCACACTTTGCCTCCTATGGGCGCCGAGACCGGGAGCTGGTGGTGCTGCGCAGCGAGAACGGCTCCGTGTGGAAGGAGCACCGCAACCGCTATGAGGAGAGCTACATGGAGCAGCTGCTCAGTGGCATGGATGAAGGTGAGCTTCGTGATGCTGGGCAGGCAAGGGCTTGGCACCAAGCAGCTCTGCACAGGCTGCTCTGGGCAGTGGGATGGGGCTGAGTGTGTGATCAGTGACGGTTGTGCTGCCCTTGCAGAGCTGGAGAGCCTGGAGGAGCTGGACAAGAAGAGGGTCTGCCGCATCATCACCACCGACTTCCCTCTCTACTTCGTGCTCATGTCACGGATTTGCCAGGACTGCGACGTTATCGGCCCCGAGGGAGGCTGTTTGAAAAGCACACTGGTGCCCATGGTCCAGGCCACCTTCCCGGACACAGCTGTCACCAAGCGCGTGAAGCTGGCCCTGCAGGTGAGCCTGCCCAGCGGCACCGCAGCCTCCTCCTGCAGGCAGGAGCAAGCAGCATCCGCAGCGCAGGGGAAACCGGTCCTGATGCGCTGTGCTTGTGCTGCAGGCGCAGCCCGTGCCCGACGAGCTGGTGACAAAGCTGCTGGGGAACCAAGCCACCTTCAGCCCCATCGTCACGGTGGAGCCGCGCCGGAGGAAGTTCCATCGCCCCATCGGGCTCCGCATCCCTCTGCCACCGTCCTGGAAGGACAATCCCCGGGACAGCGGCGAGGGGGACACGACCAGCCTGCGCCTGCTCTGCAGTGTGATCGGTGAGCGCGCAGCCGGGGCTGGGGATGCAGCTTTTGGGAGCCAAGGAGAAAGCGAACGCCTGGGGGATGCAATGGAAAAGCACCGCGCTCACCCTTGCTTTCTGCTGCAGGAGGGACAGCCCAAGCGCAGTGGGAAGACATCACAGGCACCACAAAGCTGGTCTATGAAAACGAGTGTGCGAACTTTACCACCAACGTGTCTGCGAGGTGAGGCATGAGCTCATCTGGGGGCATCTGTGGTTCCTATTGGGGTGCAGCTCGTGCCAGGAGGTGGCCCCGTGCCCCATTCCCATTGCAGGGCAGTGAGACCCCCACGATGCCTCCTGCCCACTGGCAACAGAGAGAAGGGCTCATTCTTTGTGCTGGGGTTGGGTTCCCATTACCGATGCGGCTGCTCCTGTATCCTAAGCTCTATGGGCACCCCTGTGGTGCAGGTTGCTGTAAGGGGCCAGCATCCCTTGGCAGTGGGAGCCTGACCCATCCCTCCTGCAGGTTCTGGCTGGCTGATTGCCCACGCACAGCCGAGGCCGTGCACTTTGCCACCATGCTGTACAAGGAGCTGACGGCCGTGCCCTACATGGCCAAGTTCGTGGTGTTTGCCAAGATGAACGATGCCCGGGAGGGCAGGCTGCGCTGTTACTGCATGACCGATGACAAGGTGGACAAGACTTTGGAGCAGCATGAGAACTTCACTGAGGTGGCCCGCAGCAGGGACATTGAGGTTTGTCTCCAGCAACGGGGGACGGGAGACAGGGATTGCAATGGGAAGGGGACTGGCGCAGAGAGGATGCTCTGCAGGGGCAGGAGAAGCAGCTCTTCGAAGGCTCTGAGCCTGTTTTCTGCTCCCTGGCAGGTGGTGGAGGGGATGCCTTTGCATGTTGAGCTCTCAGGGAACCTGGTGCCTGTCAAGAAGGCCACTCAGCCCCGCACCCTGCTCTTCCAGTCCTTCCGGGAGAACTGCCTCAGCATCCCCATCAAGGTACGGGCAGGGTACCCAGCAGGTCTGGACTGCCCATTGGGACCCCTGCACTCTCCCTGTGCCACCTAACCGGGCTCTCGGTGACCAGGTTCGGGACAGCAGCCGGGAAGCCAGCGGCTCCCTGTCCTTCCTGCGCAAAGCCATGAAGTACGAGGACCTCCAGCATGTGCTGTGCCACCTGAACATCAGCATCCCGCCCTGCAGCAAGGTCAGCGCTCAGCTGCTGCAGGCCGACAGCTCTTTGTCCTCATGGCCACGCTCCACAGGGCCAGGCCGGGCTGCCCTGGGTGCTGGGGCAAAGCCTCTGCCCCCTTGTCAAGCTGCTGACCCCTTGTTTTGTGCCCGCTCTCGCAGGGCAGCGGCAGTGAGGAGCGCAGGAGGACGCTGACGCTGCTGTCTCTGCGGGAGCGGTACAGCATGCTGAGTGAGACCAGCTTCGGTACGCAGCCTGCGCTCGGAAAGGCTGGGCTGACCCTGTTGTGCTGGTGCCAGCTTCCCTTTCCCTGCGGGTTTCCTTGGTCCTGCCTGTATGCAAGGCTATGAGACCCCCCTTTGCCCTTCTTCATGCTGGTGCAGGGCCCCGAGCAGCTGAAGCTGTGATTCCTTCTCTTCCTGCAGGCTCCCTGAGCAGCACGGACAAGGCAGACCAGAAGATGGTCGATACAGCAGAGCAGTTGGGTCTCAGCTGGGCTGGTGAGTCCATACCTGAAAGCTGACACATAGGAAGGCTGGAAACAGGCTGCAGTGGGGAGTGAATGTGCTTTACACTGTCCAGTTGGTGCGCATGCAGTCTGCACTAGGTCCTCTGGCAGGCTGGAGCCTGTGAGCATACCAGGACACTGAAATGCACCTCCTCGCAGCTGTACATGCGTTCACATCCACACACACAGACACCAGGCCAGGGTTTTGCTCGAGTCGTGCACATCGCTGCTGCTTGTGGAGCCCAGCGCTATCACTGCAGCCACACACCCAACAGCAGGACCTGTGCTTGTGCAGGGATGCTGCTACCCTGGTGACAGCCAGGCTGGGCTTTAACCTCTGCTCCATCCCAGCTCCTGCTCCTGTGTGCTGCCAAGTTCAGTTGTACATGACCAGGAGAGGGTTAAGGTTATGGTTAGAGTTAGGGACCCTGTGCTGGGTCTGCCTGAGCCCCTCACAACGTTCCTCAGCCTTTGTGGCTTGGGAGCTGGCAGGGTAGGTACCAGAGGTGGTGATGCTGAGATGCTTTGTCTCCCCCAGAACTGGCCCGTGAGCTGCAGTTTGGGGTGGAGGAGATCAACAGGATACGTGTGGAGAACCCCAACTCCCTGCTGGAGCAGAGCTTAGCCTTACTCAACCTCTGGGTCAGCCGCGAGGGCAAGAACGTCAACAGTGAGTATCTGCCGTGCCCTGTTCTACAGGGCAGGGTTTGGGGGTCACTGCCTGGCTCTGCACTGCACCCTGGCCTGCCTGGAGGTGACTGGGCACGATGCTGACATCCCTCCCGATGCTGACACCGGCTTCTCTCCGCAGTGGAGACCCTGTACACGGCGCTGAGGAACATCGACCGCAGCGAGATTGTCAACACGCTGGAGGGCTCCGGAAGGCAGAGCCGCAGCCTCAAGGGCAGCTGGCGCTACACGGAGAGGGACTATTCCCTGTCACCATCCCAGATGAATGGTGAGGCCATCCCTGGGAAGGCACCGGCTTCCAGCCTGCAGGAGGGCCCCAGGGGCAGAGGCAATGCAGGCAGATTGGGGCTGGTATCTTGTCTAACCAGGGGTCTCTGGGATCGCAGCGGGCACAAGGCATTGCTGACAAGCACAGCCTCACCACCGGGGTTTGTGGTGCGGAAAGCTTGGCTCTGCCAAGAAGCTCTTAGGAGGGGTGGACACATGTTCCTTACTCTGATGTGTCCTGGCTGGTGGTCCCACAAGGACCTTTACTGGGGAGCTGGCACGTGGCGCAGGGACAGGGCTTTGTGCTGCTGTGGCTCATGGCTCTGGCCCTCTCCATCTCTCAAACATGCCACCTAACACCTAATGAGGTGCAGGCACTCCTGAGGATACCTCTCTGAGCTCCTCCTGGCCTCTGCTCTCATCTTCCTCCACTGCCTGTCTCTACCTCGAGGAGCCACATCCTGCCCCAGTGACTGCATGGCATCAGGGATGCCCCGCTCACACTGCCCATCCCTCCTGCACTGCCCTGTGCTCCTTCCCTCGCTGGCCCTGCTCTGCTTGCCCCAGCCAGGCACCCACACAGGGCAGAGGTGCCCTTTCTGTTCTGCATCCCCATGCTGTGGCTGTGACAGGCTGCCTGGGGAGCCGAACAGGATCTCTGCTGATCATCAGGGCTGGAAGAGGCCAGTGGGATGGCTTAGAGCTGGAAAAGGCTGAGCAAAGATACGTGGGTGTGTTGGAGTGCCTTGCTTGGCTATAGTCTGTATTGGTGGGCCTGGGCTGTGAATGTGGACCAGGGTAGCAAAGAGTGTCCTGCAGTGTAGCTTGGGCATCATGTGGACTCCATGCCAGTGCTCCCCACAGGTTATGGACTTGAAGGGAAGCATGGCAGCACTAAAAGCATAGAATCACAGAATGGCTTGAGTTAGAAAGGACCTTAAGATCATCCAGTTCCAACGCCCTGCCATAGGCAGGGACACCTCACACTAGACTGTGTCACCCAAGGCATGACCGTGGCTGTCCTTGGAGCTCTCACCCTGTTTCCCTTCTTGCCCCACTGTGCTTGTGCGTGCTGGAGATGATGCCTCTCTCTGCCCATATAGGTTACGCTTCGCTGCAGGACGAGCTGCTGTCCCCTGCCTCCCTGCATTACACGCTGCCATCCCCGCTGCGCGCCGACCAGTACTGGAATGAGGTGGCCATCATGGATGCTATCCCCGTGGCTGCCACCGAGTAGGACGCCCTGATGGAGATGTCTGACATGCAAGTGTGGTCCTCGGGGCTCACCCCCTCGCTGGTGACAGCTGAGGACTCCTCTCTGGAGTGCAGCAAGGCTGAGGACTCGGATGCCACAAGCGAAGGCCGGTTCCCTGGGCAGCTTTTAGCAGATGCGCATGTCCCAGACCACATGGGCTCTATGGACCTGGTTGAGGACGACACAGTGGACTCAGATGCCATGAACGGCTTGATTGACCTTCTGGAGCAGGAGGAGGGGCAGAGGCCGGAGGGGAAGATGCCGGCTGGTAACCGCCAGCCAGAGACTGGGGAGCAAGAACCGGAGAGTGAAGCCTCTTTTGTTTCAGTTCAGCAGAAGGTGCAAGCCAGGATCACAACATCACCGACCATCACCCACGTCGGAGAGACGAGCGAAGACAGGTACCGTGGCCCGGGGTGCCTGGGGGGCTGTGGGCGGGGAGCAGAATTGCCTTGCCAGCTATTGCTCTGTGCTGGGCCAGCTGCAACCATCTCCCAGCTTTGCTTGCATCCCTGATGGTGTCAGCATCCCCGGGCATCCCCGGCACAGATGCTCTGAGGTGCCCCTTGCAGAGCACTGGGGAGGGACCGCAGGCAGACAGTCAGGTCCTGCATGTGGGTCCTGTCCTCCCGCACACCCAGTGGCAGAGCCCAGCGTTGCCTTAATTCCCGGCAGCCAGGCTGTGGGGCGGGCAGGGAAGAGGCTTGTGCCCTTTGTGCATCTGTGGTCGTGCTGCTTCTGCTGGGTGCCCATCAGTGCCGCGAGCGGGGAGCCCAGCGCCGGCCAGGGCTAGGCTGGTGCTCAGGGAGCAGCACTCCATGGCAAAGCTGACAGCCTCTCTTTCTTTGTCTTTCTCTCCCTGTCCCTGTCCCTCTCCGGTGCCCAGGCTGAGGGACTGGAATGCAGAAGGCTCCTTTATCTCCTGCCTACAGGACCTGACAGAGGGCTCCTGGCAGGAGGGGGTCACCCGAAGTCTGCTCCCAACGCACACCACGGCCTCCGGGGCACAGGGCCAGGAGCAAGAGCAGGTCCTGGTGCCGGCCGTGGAGCTGATGCGGGTCAGCTCCACAGAGGACGGCGACTGGCAGCCCCAGCACCCCACAGGCAGCTGGCAGGAGGAGGCAGACAGCCACTTCTTTGGGCAAGTGAGGGTAAGAGCAGGGGGACCCGGCCCCGCAGGAGATGGAGACCCGATGGAGATGCAGACCCTATGGACAGCCCTTTGCTGAGCTTGCCAGGAGCCCAGCCAGGAGGCACAAGTCTCCTGGCATGCTCCGTGCCCCTCGGGGTGCCTCTCAGCCCAGAATAGCCTGCTGAGCTTGATACCTGAGCTCTAGCTCTCCATTTATAACCCAGCCAGCCTCCCTGTGTGCTTCCTTATTGAGTATCTGCCCTGGCTGCCGGCCCAACAGCCTGCTGGAGCCAGAAATAACGCTGGTCTGGGGGCCAGGCTGGGTGGGGGGCACCCTGATACAGCTACAGAGAGCAGACAGGTACAAGGTTAAGGGCAAACACCTTTCCCTTGGCCGGGGCACACGCAGCCACCGCGGCAGCGTAGCTACACTTGGACACGGCTGCTCTGCAGTCACATGCGTGTCCAGTGACCCCCAGCTCCATTTATCCCATGACAGAGGACCGCACGCTGTCCTGCCACCATAGCCAGGCTGTTGGCTACTGGTGGAGAAGGAAAGGGGACGGGGTCTGTCCCGGTTCCTGCCTGGCTGGGGATGGGTGTTGCTGTCATAGCCCTGGCCCCATGACTGGAGCTGTGAGCGCAGGGGACGCACCAGCTGCCGGCTCCCTTCTCGCCGCCCATCACCGGAGCAGCAAGCTAAAGTTACAGCAGCCCCATTGCAGCGCTGGCCCCACAGCAGCCTGCGGCCCCGCGGCGCTGCTGCGGCCCCAGGGGACCCCATAGAGCATGGCTGGGCTGTGAGCAGCGAGCAGGATGTGGGCTTTCCTGGCCCAGCTGCTGATCGCGCTGGTGCTGCTGGCCTTCTTCCTGGTCAGCTGCCAGAACGTCATGCACATCATCAGGGGCTCTGTCTGCTTCCTGCTCAAACATGCCCACCACGAGCTGGACAAGGAGCTCGGGGAGAGCCAGGGGCTGGCGGACGACGAGGAGGCTCTCTCCACCAGGGTCGTCCGCCGGCGAGTCCTTGTGAAGGTAACGGAGAGCCCGTCCAGGGTGGATGCGGCAGAGCAGTGAAGGAGCGGAGCAGGGTTGGGAAGAGGCAGAGGCTGCGGGGTGCGCGGCGGCAGCGGTGTTCTGCATGCGGAGCTGCTCCTCTCCCCCCCCTGCCGTGCCTTGACGTTCCTCCTGTCCCCCGCAGGGGAATGAAGTCCTTCACCTCCCTGGAGAGCAGGTGACGGAGGAGCAGTTCACGGATGATCACGGCAATATCATCACCAAGAAGGTGAGTGACCGCGGGCAGGGTGCGCGCAACGGCCGCTCTCCTCTCCCTCTGCCCTGCTCGTCCTGGCAGCCCCGGGGCCCCGCACAGGGCACCCGTACCGGGCCGTCTTCGGTTACGCTCACGGCACTGCGCCAGCCACCCCCTGCTCACCACGGGCGGTCCATGGCCAGGCTGGGCAAGGAGGGAGGTGCGGAGCCGCAGGGCGAGCGCTGACGGCCGCTGTGTGGGTCTCTGCAGGTCATCAGGAAGGTGGTGCGGCAGCTCGGCCCCGGAGACACGCAGGAGCAGGAGGAGCTGGTTGTAGAGGGGGACCCCCATGACCTGGAGGCTGAGGATGACCACTTTATGAAGTACTCCATCCTGCACCGGGACGGGCTGGGGGCCAAGGTACAGTGTGGCACATAGCCCTGCCTTGCAGGCTCTGCTGTTCCACCACCTTTCTTCTGCCTTGCTCTCCTCTCCTGTTTCCCCTCTAAGGCTTCCAGGGGCGGCTCTTGCCCACTGCTCCAGTCGTCTTGCTCGATGTTCTTCTGCCAACTGACTCTGCTTTTCCCTCTCCTATCCTCTTCTGTATGTGTGTCTGTTCACCCGGGTGATGTCCTGCTTCCTGCCCCTGCGGCTTCCTCAGGAGGAGGTGCGAGCCCGTGTCCCGAAACCAGAGTTCTCCGGGGGCAGGATGGGGGCTCAGATAGTGAAACGAGCCAGCCTGAAAAGGGGGAAGCAGTGACCCCTCAAATGGCCTCTTTGGAGGTAACCCCACCTTTGCTCTTTCGCTCTGTCCCAGCTCCCCATGCTGCTGCCTGCACTGAGCTGCTGGTCATGCACATCCTCCTGGGGAAACGTGCAGAGAGGGGTTACTGTGCTGCAGCAAAACGCTGTGGGTGGGCAGAGGCGAGCCCCTGATGCTTAAACCAATGCTGGGGTGCAGTGGGTGCAGTGGGTGCAGTGGGTGCAGTAGGTACAGCGGGTGCAGTGGGTGCAGTGGGCACAGGGTTCCTGCTCTACAGCACTGTGCCAGCCTCCGTGCTCAGCACTCCACTGTGACCACCGTGCTACCGTACCAGCACCGGGGGTACTGGGGGTACCGGTCCCCAGGGGCCATACTGGTTATACTGGGCTGCAGAAGAGGGATGATCTGTGTCCAAAGCCGCACAAGGGAGCGGGATAGCATCTGCATGGGGTCTGAGCGGTCGTGCCCCCCTTCATGTGCAGCCTTGTGGCAGATGAGACCGTTCCTCGCAGCCTGGTGCCCGGGTGCGCGGTGTCACCGCTGTGCGGGGCACGGCCGCTGCCATCCCCGCAAGCGGCACCAGAGGGCGGCAGCGAGCTCAGCCGGAGCTCCTATGGACGCGGGCGGTGCGCAGGGCATGGCAGGGCGCTGCTGGGCAGCATCAGGGCAGCGGGGATGCAGGAACAGGAGGGCAGGAGCCTGGCTTTGGCTCAGGACACTTCTAGCAGCGATCCCCAGTGTGAGCACTGGATCATCCTTGAGTCCTGTGCATTCCCCCTGCCTCGGTCTCCCAGCACAGTGCACTTGGTCCCCAGTGCAGCGCAGTTCTCTTCACCCCCTCAAATCCTCTGGCCTCTGCTGTACACGCATGGCTGTGTCTGTCTGTCCCCCTCTCACTGCTCTTCACTGTGGGTGTGGGCTCTCTGTGGGTGCACGGCAGTCGAGAGGTTTGTGCTTGTGGATGCATGTTCAGTGCAGACCATGCCCCATAGCTGCTGTCCACCCCAGTCCCCAGGCAGCCCCTGGGTCTGTCTCTCCCTGGGCCATGCTCCTGCTGCTCTTGCTGTCACAAGTAGCATGTGGAAGGGCCCAAGGTGCATTGGGAATGTACGGGGTCTTCCCCCCTGCTGTGAGTGAGGTGGTTGACCTGGCCCCCTCTATCCCAAAGCCTGCAGCAGCCCTCCCAGCTCCTTCCCAACGCCACGTTGTGCAGCTCAGCTCCCACTTGCTGTGCTCTGCACAGCCAACACCATCTGTGCCATTGCTGCTTGTTGCAGGCAGGGCACTTACCGGTGTTTTCTTGCTGTCTCTCTGACATCCCTCAATGCTTACCTTGTATTGGGGCAGGATGGGTGCGTGCAGCAAGCACAGGGTGCAGAAGGGGCTGGGACTGCCTTTACCTGTCTGCCCCCGTGGGTATTCCCCAGCTGTGCCTGCTAACCTCATCTCTGTCTCTCCCTGTATGTCTCCAGGATCTCACCTCAACACCAAACCACTGAACTCCACACACGTTCTGACACATACCTGAGGAGGGGAGGAGAGGAGAACAGAGAGTGGAGGGGAGCAGGGCTGGCTGTACATGTTTCTATAGGCTAATGGCATGATTCCTCTATGAGACATACTTACCGTCCTATCCGCATGACTGACTGACTGCAAGACGCATGAGCTACAGTACTTAACAACCGACGGGGGGGGGGGGCCCTCCGTCCCTGCCCCGCTGCTGCCAGAGCCCAGAGGCAGCGGCACGCACCCGGGGCATCCTCTCAGCTCCTCTGGGAGGCAAGAGACAGCACCCGAGGGAGAGGTGGGCGAATGCATCCCTGTGCCCGTGCTCCAGCTGCGAGAGGGAGGCTGGGGAGCACGGAGCTGCTCACCTCGAGGAGAGGGGCTTTCACCACCACCCCCCCCCCCATCCTGCCTCTGCTGGACTCGCTTCTCATCCCGCTCCGTGAGTGCTGGGTTTGGGGGGGAGCAGAGGGGTGCAGGGAGCACGGCTGCCCTGGGCAGAGGGGCCGGTGCAGGGCTGCCCATCCGCTCCCCAGCGCAGGCAACGGCTCCGGCCAGGGCAGGGCTCTGGGCTGAGCACTGAGCTCGTTGCTTGTGTTGGAGGTGTAAACTGTACAGCAATCAATCAGCCTTGTGTATATGAACAATAAATACTATGCAAACCCCTAGGGACACTCTAGCAGTATGTACAAAGCACTCGCAGCTCTGCTCCCAAATACCTCTTCAGGCTGCAGGACAGGCAAAAACCCTTTGGGGTACTTGAGCAGCTCAGGTGAATGGAGCGGGGAGGCAGGAGAAGGGCTGCAGGCTGCCCCGTGGCCCTCAGCTCAGCCCGGCCCCTTCCTGGCCTGACAGAGGGGCCCACGGGTGCAGCCCCATTGGGTTTGCCCATGGTGCAAGCCCCACTTTGTGTTGGTGAAGCTGTAGGACTGTGCTGAGGTGCTTGGGACCCGGGTGATGAGGCAGAGCAGGGGACGCTTGTGCCACGTCCAGGGTTGTGCCTAGCTCCACTCAGCACAATATCTGCTCAGGAGATGAGCCAGGAGCTACACTACGAACCCTGCGCAAGGGCTTTGTAGGGACCCCCCGAGCCCGGTGGCCATGGGGATGGTCCTGGGAGGGTCAGCAAGCCCAGAGGCATGGGGGGCTGCTCCAGTGCTGCAGCAGCATCCCCCCCCCCCCGAGCCAGGCAGCCCTGGGGGGGGTGCTGCTCTAACAGGAGGGCAGCCTCCCATGCAGCTCTGAGCGGGGCAGCAGGTTGGATCTGCTGCAGTACCTGATCCCAGCAGCGCAGGATGCAGGTAGTGGCAATAGGTCCCGTGTCCCCGACTCTGTCCTTTACCAACGGGGAGCCTGCCCCTTGGAGCACAGGGGTGTGGGGAACCCCTTGCTCTTTGCCCTGGAGGTGACCGTGGAGCCCGAGTTTGTTCTCTGTGGCCACGTGCGGAAGGAGCCCGCTTCCAGCTCCAGGCCCTGGCAGGGCAGCCCCGTGTGTGCTGGGAGGAAACCGAACTGCAGCGAAGCAACCGACCCAGCTTAGCCTTGGAGAGCAAAGCAGCCCCTTCCCCACCCCGAAGTCGAGCCATAAGGCGCAGACTCTCCATCCATCGCCCTCCCCAGACCCACTGCAGCAGCTGCCTCCGTAGCATCACCGTAGAGTTGTGTGTGTGGGTCCTGTGCTTTGGCCTCGTAGACGCCTTAGGGAATGTGCCGCGCTGCAACCGTGCCAGACCCCTGCGGTGACATCGCTTTGCGCTCAGACTGCTTGTAGGGCTGGTAGGGGCGGGAGGCTGCACCCTGAGCCTAGAGAATGCTGCAGCCTTGCACACTAGAAGCTTTTTAGAAGTTTTAACAATTACTTTTATTTCCTTTTTTTAATTGTGATGGAAACGAGCCTTTTGGATCTCCCTGTCGTAGCCCCTGATGTATAGATCATTCCCCTATACACCAGCTATCGGACTATGAATTAATAAAGAAACCAACACACACCCGGCCTCTCGCCTCTTGCTTTTCCGACCGGGAAGCGGGGGGATCCCTCCTGTGCCCGCTCCAGACGGGCTGGCGATGCCGGGGGAGCCCGGAGGGTGCCGGGCTCGGCTCCGGGTGCCTGCGGCCGGAGCGCGGGTGCGCACCGCGACTTCCCCCCGGTACCGCGCTGGACAGCGCCCGGCCCCGCCCCTCCCGCCGTCTCAGCCAATCCCGTCCCGCCCAGCCCCGCCCATCAGCCAATCCCGCGCCTCTCTGCCCCTCCTGGCCCCGCCCCCAGGCGCTGTCCAGCGCCCGCCGCCGCTTTCAAAGCGCAATTTGTCTGGGCCGGACCAATCGCGGGGTGGCCCAGCGGCGCAGCCAATAGCGGCCGAGACCGCGGAGAACTGGCCAATAGCAGAGCAGGCGGCCGTCGGCGCAGCCAATGGGAGCGCAGTATTCTAATGGACCTCATCCTTATCAGAGAAATGTTGGCGCTCCCCAAGCCCAAGTTGAGTGTCCGGTACCGCCGCCGCCGCCGCCGGGTCCTGCCAG
>JBCJKH010046262.1:0-13777 GCA_039877255.1 Loriculus beryllinus | reverse complement strand
TATTGCTGCTCACAAGCAATTTGTCTGACCATTTTATGTGTTACTTGCTCGTGGATTTTTCTTCTGATATTAGCCTGTTTGCAATGAAGGCAAGGCTAGATTTTGTCATATTTCTGAATTGTTCAATTTTTTGAAAGTATGAATATAGGAAGTGTATTATTCACAGAATTTGCTTGGGTTTGCTCCGGATTTCATGATATAGCCTACAGATCTAGCCTAAGTATGTGCTGATCACATAAGTATGTCCTAAGTATTCCTGATCAAAGTTAGGGCTTCACTACAGTTCATCTGATCCATTACTTATGTTTTGTCTTGGAGGATAATGAAATTAATTAAAAATCACATAAATCAGTTTTGTTCATAGCAGAAAAAATAAAGAAATATTGAGTAAGTTAGTGATTAATTTTTCCTTATACTATTTAAAATCATAGAAATACAAAGTACTTTTCAGTTTACCTTTTTTAATAAATATTGATAATTGTTTTCATACCATTTTAAGAATAAAAATTTAAGATTAACGTGTACCATCTTCCGGTTTTAATCTTTAAGTGTAGCATAGGAGAATATAAACATTACTTTGCAATTTCCACAGAAATTATACAGAATTCTAAGGGTGGCTATCACTTGATTTTACCTCCAAATTAAATAATACAGAAAGAGACTGGATGTCTACTTAGAGTTACTTGGTTTTATTCTGCAGCAACAATTATAGCTGTTTATTTGATATTCTTTGCTATTGCATCCAGATGTTCAAGCAGTAAGCTTGTTAAAGAACAATACCATTAGAATTTTGAAGCAAATCAAAGATGTTATTTCTAGGTCTGAGCTAAAGACCCTTCTTGCCTTTCCATGAAACATCATAAGATACATCCAGTGTTAATTTTCACATTACAGAGAGGGTCATCTTCAGACAAAAATAAAGCAGTAGCTTTTCTATGATTCCAGTTGGACTCCTTTGAGTGTTTTACTTTAAAAAAAAAAAAAATAAAATCTCATAGAGATGCTATGCTGTCTTTTAAAAGAAAATGAAAGTATCAGGAAATCTTGTTTATTTCATGTCGTCCCTTTCGGCCTAAAATCATCTTTTCTGTTAGTGAGTTATTTTTGGAAAACATCAATCTGTAATGGAATATTCTCTTGCAATAGAATAAAGGTAAAAGTCTCATCTACTTGCTACAGGAGCCAACACTGCACCCTGCAAGCAGTGGTAGCTAAGAGCATACTAGGCTGCATCAACAGAAGTGTAGTCAGCAAACTGAGGGAAGCAACTAATTCGTTTCCTCAGCTCTGGAGTACAGCACCCAATAAGGGATCCTTAGTACAACAGTACAACGAAGATGCTGATAAATGCAAGTTGGGGGGTGGGGGGAGGACCATGGAGCCCTTGCCCTCCGAGTAGAGGCTACGGGAAATGGAAATCTTTAGCCCGGAGAAGAGATGGCTGGGGACAGGGGGGTGTTAGAGCGTTCTTGAAAAAAAGATCATCTCTCCATTGAGGTGATTGGCAAGACACGCATCCGAACCAAAATTAAGAGATGACCCAGATTGGTTGTGGAATCTCTCTTCTAAGGTCTGGTCTTCTAGTTGACCTCACTTTGAGCAGGAGGTTGGAATACAGCCGTCCTGAGGTCCCTAACCTGAATTATTTTATGATTTTATACTAAATAATCCATGGAATGTAACAAAAAGTAATAATTTCAATTTCTTAGTTTATGTGAAAATTGAATGTACACTCCTGAAAGGATTTATTTCTCTGTAAATCCAGACAGATTTTGGAGCTGGCTTGAAATACATCCAGTTAAATTTAAGTTTACTGTCAAAGACTAGCAAGAGCTGGAAAACAAGGAACAGGAAACTGAGGGTCACTCCAGACAGGCTGTACCCTCTTCAATTGGGCACAACCCCACAGGGACTGAGCGTGGGGTTTCGGACCTTGGAGCTGCTAACAGAATCCTTTGATACCCATGTGTCCTGGGTTCAGGAGGAACCCAGCTACACCAGCTACTAAAAAGGAGAAAAATGGACTGCTACTGATGAACCCAGGACACCATGGCAACAGGGCAAACAATGGACCAGGGATGGGTGCATCCAGAGAGCAAAAAGAAAAGGGGCCAGGGCTAGGCTGGAGGCAGGGTATCAGCAGGGCTAAGGTAAGCTTGGTATGGAGTTCAGCAGACATCTGGAGGCTGGCTAAAGACTGGCAATCCTATGAGTGTTGCAGCAGGAGACTGATGGCCCTGGGCTGAGCTGAAATGTGACTTTTGGGCCCAAGGGCAGGGATGAAGGTTGCATATGGGGCTGGTCAAAGGACTCAGGGACTTGGCTCTGTAAGGGACTCTTCTCAGGAACTTGATACTGTTCTTTCTCAGGTTGTTGAAAGATATTTGTACTTTCTGTACTTATTTTAAGCCCTTTTTTGAACTGTGGTAGCTCCAAGTGCGCAGACCCTGCAGTTACAGTAGATGCCCTGTTCATGAAATCTGTAATGAAGTAGACATGCTTTACTATATCATTCATTCTTTATATTTTTGAAACTATAGGTGAGAAATTTCTTCATGGGAAGTTTTTCAGGACTGTAATTTTAACATTTATAACCAGGTGACTTCTACTTTCAAAATACCTCATACAGCTTGACAAAGGAGTGTTTACACCACTAGATGAAGGCATTTAGTTTGCCTTAGAGCATTTAAGTTGCACACTAACATATTATCCATTGAAAAGGAACTGTTATGTCCACTGGTTTTGTGGAAAACGTTGTCTCTCAACTTCGAGAAACAAAAAAGGAACCTGACTGGACAGAACAATTATGTTTTTGTTTCAGTAGAAAACTTGTCAAAAGAGTTCAGTGCATGTCTTTGCTGTCAGAGTGATCCTCAGAAAACCAACCAAAGAAGACCTTTATGTGTGCATGCTCAGCTCTGAGACTTAAAATTTTCTGCAGCTGACTATTTCACTTCTTCATTGTATGTCATAATCTTAAGCATAGAAGTGTATATACAGAAGCTGTGTAGCATTTCAGCCAGTTAGAATATTATTGCATATTATGGTAAATTTCTGGTTATTGGGGTGTCTTCTGAATTTGATGCAACAGATGCCAAGTGAAACCAAACTCATTACTGATATCGATAGTGACTTTAGTTTTCTTTAAAAAAATGTGATTGTACCCACTTTGCCATCTGGTGAAATGAAATTAAGTGAATTATATTTCAAATATTTTAAAAATGTTGTCAAGTTACATGTCATTTTTTTGAAGATGTGTAAAACACATTTCCTGGTCCTGAAGGGCTTGCAAGTTGAATGTGTTGCAGATCATAAACAAGACAAAGGGCTAAAAGAGTATATTTTTACTTCAAGTTTATAAATGCAGATTAAATACATAAACTACATTGCCACTGCAGAATACCTTCTTGGATGTTTGTTCTTTCTGGAGCAACATTAATTAATTTATTAATTTATTAATTAATTTAAATTAATTAAATTACATTAATTAAAGCTGCATAAACTCAATGCAGAGAACTATTTGCATATTTTCTGCTATTTTTTCTGGCCAGCTACCAGCTCTGAAAAGCATAAATGTGGTTAAATGGTTATTACTATCAGTAAAGGATTTGTGCCTTATTCTGTTTAAACACTGACCATCTTTACATTGTGGCATGTTAGCTTCTTAAATATATGGCATATTCTTTTAACTTTTCTAGTAAATATTCATCTACTTACTCCAAGAAGCAGAAGTACTTACTAGCAAAACTTACTTGGCTGTGAATTGTGTAGTAAACAGAACTGTTTTAAAAAGAAAGAGGAAAAAAACCCCGGTGTGGTCCCTCCTCCCCCTATCTAGTATATAGTATAATGTAAACCTCAATCCTAGAGATTGGATTTGTTTTTAATCTTAAATTTCTCTCTCTTTTTTATTTATTTTTTTTTATTTAGTACTGGTGATCCACTCTGATTTACCCAGATTCAGTTATGTTGTTACTGATATATTTCAAGTGAGAAGGTCTCTGAAGTGCACTGTCACTGGAGAGACCAATTTGTAAGAACCTGAGTTCACAATCTGAACCAAGAAAGCAGAGAGGTTGTCAGGAAGTTTGAAAGATTACAAAAGGAAACAGTATCTGGTGTTATCAAAGAGCTCCAACTGGTGAGAGAGTTGTCATTGAACTGAGACTTCAGGAAAACCTGAGCAGTTCAAGAAAGATAATTGGATTATTGTGAACTTGAAAGAGTGCTGAAAAGATAATAGGAATGGAAGGAGTCTACAGAAAGAAAGGCCTCTTCAGTTAATTTGTTTAAATTTTGAAATAGAAAAGGGGAATTTAGATCTTAGATGAGTAACTCATCTTCTGAATGAGGCTCAATCTTACAGTAATGTATGCAAATGTAAAAATGATTTCTCATATTAGAAGAGTCAGGTGCAGTCGCTGAATAGCTTAGCAGTCTTCAAAAGATACCTGTCAGCAGGTTAGGAATTCCTTGTATTGATTAGAAAACTTTTTCTTAAAGAAAAGACCTAAATTTAAATTACCACCTTGCTGCCAAGTTTAGATAAGTTCAAACTGGGCATTTATTCAAGGTTTAGACTGTGTGAATTTATTACATAATTTGCTACCAGATACTCTGTAGTGGGTATCTCTCAATCTAGATTGTTGCAGCTTGATACTCAACTTGCTCAGACCATAAAGGATTAATCTTTATGGACTGGGCGAAGCCTGGCAGACAGTGAACTGAGCTGTCTTCTGTACATTCTGTGACAAGCAATTTAGATAACAAAAAATGTTTAGAAGTAGAACAGATGTCTGTGTAAGTGAGATAGAACAAAGGTGTCAGCCTCGGCCCTGTTGAAGCAAACTCTAGTAAAACAGACACAGACAACTAGTAAAAAGTATACAGACAACTTTTTTTTTTTTTTTAATAGAGTGCTAAAAAATAACTGCATTAGACTTAAATTTAATTCCTTAAAATAGCAATATTTAATGATGTGGACCTATTGGGGAACAGATCAACAAAGGAGAATAGAAACAGGTACAGCATGATAAATCATAGACAGCTATTAAGGTAAAGTAATAAAAGTAAATATTTGCATGTATAATTTTATTTATCCCCGGAATGCTACCAGCTACTTAGAATGAGGAAGAGCTCTTAGGCAGTTCTAACTGATAGCTCATGATGTTTTCTTCTTGAATGACCCTTCCAAAAAAGTAAAAAAGTCACAATTAGCTATCATATTTATTGCATTTTGGGAGCAATGTCAAAACAATAAACTAAAATGACCGTAGTCATTGATGTCTCCTTCCAGAGTCCATTTCAGGGGCTCATAAACCTGTACCTTAGTGGAGATTGCAATTCGGTATCAGCTCTACATGGAGTAGATCAGTACTTTTCACTGTTCAGTATTTACCTTTTTTTCTGAGCCTGCTGATTGTTCTAGGTATGGTCACAACTTTCAGCACTCTTATCTGATGGCACTGTAGCTTCCTTCCCTACTTTTTCATTAATTTAACATTGGTGTGGTGTCTTGAGCCAGTAAACTGGGAAAAACCCTCTCCTAAAAGCTACTATATCATATTAAGATTATGAAAAGACTGCATTTTAATTCTGCTATGAATGTAGTATTTAAATAATTTTAATAAGCAGCTTAAATTACTAATGAATTAATTAATAAAACCATATTCAGATATGTTTTATTTTAAATAATCATTTTTATATAGAGAATTTCAATGTGGTGACTGAAATTGCTCTTTTACTTTTTTTGTAGGTATTTAATTAAGCCTTGAGAATTGTGGAGCATATTCTTATCAGCTAATGAAAATAAATTTTAAGAAAGTTATTTTTTCCCCCCATATAAATTTTACTACATTCATTAAATTCTTACTGAATTCTATTAACCCTTCATATGCTTTATTTAAATTAAATCTTTTTCAGTCTAATTTTCATCTCCTAGAATTCAGTGAATAAATAGGAAAAGCAAAAGTGAACAAGTACATTTGGCTACTGACACAGATGAAAAGTTAAAAATGAGACAATGAAATAGTTATTAAAGCACTTCATGAGAAACTAGCTGTTGAGGCTAAAAAATTTTCAAGATAACAAAAAATTACTCCATGTCTATTCAGACACCCTCACCCCCAGTATGTATAGACCAGGTGAGACCTGGGACGCTGTATAGTGTTTAATTTCAGAAACTGATATTTTTAAAATAATCTCTACAGGATCTGTAGCTGCCAGCTTGGCTGCCACAGAAAATCTAGAGAATTCTAGGTCACTTCTCTGCTGTGAACTGTTGAACAGAATCTTTGAATTAAAAATGCTTCTCGTCAGCATTTCTGCCGCCTACACCATAATAACAGCAGCAAAACTGATAAGACACTTCTTAAATTGTGAAGGGGGAACTCTGGTTTTCAAGTGCCTAAAGTCCCAGGCCTTTGGCACCAAGGCAGACTGGAACCTTTTATTTTTATTTTCTGTGATCTGCTTGTGTGGATAGCAGAGGAGCTGTGGTATCTGGGAGCACTACCTCAAGCTGACAAACTCCAACAGAAGTGGAGTTGTAAAAAAGATTGGACAGTGAGCTAGGAATGGTCTTTAGTATAATCTTCCTCATCATACCTTTTAAATTCCTTTTAGTTACCATTTTCCTTTACCATTTTATCTCAGGCCTGTATTTGAACATACCTACAAAAATCAAATACCAATACTGACATGCAAAGTTAATGAGAACAGTTACATCTCTTACCAGTTTGTTCATAAACTATATTGCCTTTTCCAAGCCTTTACTTCTGTGAAAAGCAGGCTTTGAGCTGGTATGCCATTCCTATGATTTCCACTACCAAAGTGTTGTTTAGATTGTTAGGTTGCACAAAGATCTTGAGCAGTAATTGATATACATCAAACAAAGCTTTCTCATACATCAGCAACATAGACATGTAAATACAGTCAGTGTGTAAAGCAATCTCTTTTTCAGGGTAGGTGGTTTAGTTAGGATATGTATAGCTATAATAGACTTTTCATAAAGGTGACTAGGGAGAAATTCTACTTGTATTAGTCAATGACAATGATGGGCAATTTGATAGGACAGTGTTAGTACAATGAACCTTGAGCAAGCTGGGGAAGTGGTATTTGATATTTTAGTAGAAAAATATGCCAGATAAAGCTGAAACAAAAGAATTAAAAATGAAGAGTAAATGAACTGATATCTGTATGTATTCTATTTTCTGCTTGCCCTACTTCTGAATGGCAGCATTTTTCTTTTTTGCTGTATCTGGATGCCAGTCAGATTTTGCCTGTAGATTCTGGCATGGTGTTGTTTAACCTGGATGGCAGTTAAACACCACAAAGCCAATTAATTGTTCACTAGCTCTCCTTCCCCAGCCCCTTATGGGTTGAGGAAGAAAACTGGGGAAAAAATTAAAATTTATGGGTTGAGATAAAGGCAGTATAATAATATAAAAAAGGAAAGGAAAATACAAATAATTAACAATAGTAATGATAAAAGAATCAGAATATACAAAAGAAGTGGCTCAGAATGCAATTGCTCACCGCTTGCCAAGTGATACCCAGACAGTTCCTGAGCAGCAGTTTCCAGCCAACTTTCCTAGTTTATGTATTGAGCATGACATTGTATTGTATGGGTAGGTCAGCTGTCCTAGTGCCTAGCTTCTTGTGCCCTACCACCTACTTTCTGGTGGGGTGGTGTGAGAAGCTAAAAAGTCCTTGACTTAAGTGTAAACTCCATTTAAGAACAACTACAACATTGGTGTGTTATCTGCATTGTCTTCAGACTAAATTAAAGACACAGCACTGTACCAGCTTTTTCTATGAAGTAGAGCAGAATGAGAGAATACTGCAGTATTTTTATATTGTGTTTGCACCTTTCCATGAATGTTCTCAGTATTAGTCTTCTTCTTGTTTTGTTGCTTTTATTATGTTTTCATAGTGAATGAATCATTTCCTATTAATGTGTATGTTTTGTTCCAGCTTTATTAAAAGGCAGTTATTCCAAGGAACTGTATTTGTTTTGGCATCTGAAGTCTCTACTCATATCATGTTTCTGCATATGTCTTGTGGTGTTTATAAATCCATGAAACGTATTTCTAGACTTCCAGCCTTCATCCCTCTGTCAAAGATTATGGAGGTCAGAATGAATTTTGGTACATTGCAAAGTAATAAAATCAGCTTCTGACAGACATATCTGATGAAGACTGAGACTGTGTATTAATTATATGGGACACAGTACAGCCACTTTCAGTTTAATGCAAATTAAATAGAAAATCCTATCTGCAGTATCTGTAGTAGTTATTCTTATAGATAGAATAATTGTGAGAGGAAGATTTCTAATCTGTTCTGCTCTCTGTAGCTAGAGGACTTTCTTTGATTGCATCTTTGAATGATTTAAAACCTGCATTATATGCAGAAAAACTTAATAGTGAATTAAAAGTTTTACTTGTGGAAATGAAAGACAAAATAAGATGGACAAACTTCTTATATTCTAATTTAGGTAAATTAGGTTAAGAATTAATATTGATTATGTGTTGGGTTCATCTCCTTTAATCACAATTTTTTACAATATTGATGTATGAAGGTGAGCTAATTTATTTTATTGTAGCAGAAGTGAAATAAAGCATGGGCTACCCCAGCTGGTTTATATGGCCTCATTTTAAAGCTGATGTAATTCACTAAGCTGATTAATTATTCTTTAAAAATGCTACTTTCAACTAATTATAAATGAAATGCTGACGGGCAGTTCTTAGATATCTCTGCAATAGATGTCTGCATTTATTATAATAATCCCTTGTCTTCAAAAGTGTGTTTTTTGCTTCCTGGTGTTGTATTTTGCTTTGCTTTTTCATGAAGGCAATATTTAAGCACTTGATCTGGGAAAACAGTAATGACTTATGTATCTGACTATGGAGTAGGAGTAGTTATTTCAGCTATTGTGCTGTGCCTGTTGAGGAGCACTATCAGCTTTATTAATCACAACTTTGTGTCCTGGTTTTGGTTGGAATAAAGTTAAATTTTCTCCCTAGTAGCTGGTGCAGCATTGTATTTTGGCATTAGTCTGAGGACAATGCTGATAATAATCTGATAGTTCTTGCTAAGTAGCACTTACCCTGATCAAGGGCTTTTCAGTCGCATGCTCTGCCAGTGAGGAGAGGCACAAGAAGCCGGGAGAGAGAGAGACAGGACAACTGATCTAAACTAGCCAAAGGGGTGTTTCATTTGGAAGGGGCCGATGGCTGCTTGGGTTGGGCTGAGTGTCAGTCAGCAGGTGGTGAACAACTGTATTGTGCATCACTGCTGGTTTTGGAGCTTTTTTTGTTGTTTATTTTATCTCGTTTATCAACCCATGGGTTTTACCTCCTTTGTTTTAATTTTCTTTCCCATCCTACTGAGGGGAGAGACAGCTGTGTGATGCTTAGCTGCCAGCTGGGGTTAAACCATGACACGTGGGAACCAAGTTTTAATTGAAAGGAGTTACTGTGGCATGTTCACGTTTGGCCATTTGCCAACTTTTCTAATGGGTTATTTGGGGCTGGTAATGTGCCCGACTTGTTTGTTATCTCTGTAACTCAGGTCATGCTGACACAGTTAAGATCAGGAAGTAGAACTGAACCAAAATTTTCACACTGAAAGAAAGAAAAACTGTCAGCAGAGATTTCACCCAACAGGTCCCAAACATTTAAACAAAGGAAGCCGAATTTGGGTTACCGGCACAGTTGATAATCATTGTAAGTGGTTGAAACTTCTCAAGCAAATTGAATGTATTGTGTATTAGTGGCTACTGCATCATGCTTTTTGAAACCCAGTGCATTCTTTAGCATTTCCCCTCTCTCTGATGCTTCATGAGACTTCAAAGGGTGCGTAATATTGTGTTTGGAGGAAAAAAATGTAATTAACAGCTTGATTAAGTTTAGATTAGTTGCTGTTTGTGAAACTGGTCATGGGAAAACTTCTTGGTTAACAGCCCTGTTATTTTTATTTCTTGAGGAAGCTTTTTCTGAAAGTGTTTTGGATACTCTCAGGCTTTTAAAGTTCTGAGCTTATATGTATAAGGGGTATAAGTTTGAAAGAAATTTTAGTCTTACAGTTTTCATTGGTACAAATGTTTTTCCTTTTTTTTTTTTTTTTTTTGGTAATGCCTTTTTGTAATCGTTTTATTAACTGGCGGACATGAATATTGATTTTAATGTAATTTAGAAAATTAATATGCAGAGAAGTGACTGGAAGTTGTTATCTGTTGAATAGATAGTTGGAAAATAGTAATAAATTCTAATTCACATAAAAGAACCCAGATGCAAAGTCAAGAAAATGTTACATTCATTAAAGCTGAGAAAGGATATGCACAACCCCACATTTTTCCTGTTTATTTGCCTATAAAGTAATATGGAAACTTAATAGATACCACCAGAGCAGATAAACTTCTAATAGTATAAGCATATCTGTGTGATATATCACCTGGGACTCAGATCGGCTAACTAAAGGCATTTACAGTATACATATATATATATATACAGTATGTGACCTAGACACCACAAGATTCTTTTTTTAGTTGTAGGGGAAAGAGGAATGCTCTAACAATGTGACTTGCTTTGTCTCTATTAGTCATCTACATTAGGAAGCTGAAGTCCTATACCAGCATCTTTCATAATCCCTAGGGCCAGTCTTGCTGCCACCCAGGTCTTATCTAAATGGTGTCAATACAAATAAACAGAATTCTCTTTGTTCCACATAGAGTGCTTCTCAAAAAAAGTATTTCCATTGTTCTGGAAATTTAATTTCAAATATTTACAGTAGGAGCTTTCCTTCTGCTTATGCTGCAGACAAGAGGAATTTCCAGAGTCTTTTTCATAGACTCCTCTTAGAGAATTCCTTTCCTGCATCCGCATCACATCTTCCTCTTGCCACTGCGCCAAAATGAAAGCTAAAAGGGTGATCCCAGCTTGAGGTTTGTTAGAGTAGTTCCAGGGTTTTTAATTAACGAAGATCCTGATTAGAGCAGATGGAAAGGCACTTATGCAGGGCTGAGTGAATCACTTCAGTGTGTATGTACTAGTAAACCAAATATGTCTGTAGAATGGGTGGTCACCCTACCAGATGATCATGTCTGCCATGTAATCGTCGGAATATTTATTCCCTGGCATGTTTTTTGATTGTATCAGTTTGTGCCTTGACACAATTCAAGCCCAGGTTGGAGAAAGCCTTGGGTGACGTTGTTTAATAGGAGGTGTCCCTGCCCATGGCAGAGAGGTTGGAACTAGATGATCTTAAGGTCTTTTCCCACCCTCACTATTCTATGATTCTACATGATGCGGGGGATTGCATGTATGGGTGAAGCCATTATGGTTTGGGAAGAATACTAGGACATCAGGATTTTTGCCATGCATTGACACTGGGTTCCAGGGGTAGGGAATAGTTGCTGACCTGTTTCTTTACTTTCATATATGGCCTCAACCTTCCAAGTGACTTACATGTAAAATGTATATTTTGTGCATAGTTTCGCCATCTAGCTAGTTCTGTGTGTTCCCTTGCTCAACAGCCATATCTATGAATTATCTGTCCTTGGCACTGTTTCATTGTACATTATGTGGAGCTAAGACATGTAATGTAGCTTTCTAGATTTCTACTTTGGAGGATGGGTGTTTAAAATTTAGATAAAGCAGCACAGGATTTGGCAGTTGTTTGGCACTTAGATCATCATTTGATTTATCTTCAAACCCAGGCCAAAGACAAATAGCTAACAATTTCAAAAAGATAGCAGAAAATGGAGAAAGGAAAAATACACTTTTACAGTGTTTTGGTAGCATTTGTGAAAAGAAAAAAATAATCATTTGAAGGCACGCAGTCTTGGACAGAAAGTAAAGTATTATTTATCTTAAGATGAAGGGCTTTTTAAGAGTTAATTTCAGGATTCCAGAGCGGTCCCTACACAGCTAGAAAAGGTGCATCTTCATCCTGGAAAAAGGGAGAAGGTACATGACCAGCTAAGAAAGAGCCCTTTGAGAAAAAACAAAAAAAAAAAAGAAAAAAGCATATGGTAATTTTCTATATTTGAAAGTGCTTTCTGATTTATAGTTTAAGTTAATTAATATGTTTTTAGGTCATTAGAAAGTTTTGCTTTTTTAGTTAAGTTTCACATCATATCCATTAAACATAAAAGAACAAATAGTTGCTGGCGTAGTGTCGCAAATCAATTGAATGCTGCTTACTTATCTTGATTTCATGCAAATCATTGCTATTAGTAAATTAATAATGCTTTGAGATAACCATAATTGTTTAATAAATAATCTCTTTAATTTAAGAATTTGTGTTATGTATAAAGCTACCAGATGGCATCAACCAACTGTTGATTCGAGATTTAAAACCCCCCAAGTTTTAGGATTTTCATGACATGTCACTTCTAACCTTAGACTCTGATTTCTCAGCTCATTTAAGAGATGGCTGTTCGAGCAGACACAGAAAAAGCAGCAAAGTAAAACCAGAAAGAGGTAAATCAATGGGATGCGGGCAAATTAGATGGTAACTGCAGAGATATAACTAAATATTATTTTAAGTTACAACCTCCTTTTAATCTGTAAAATATATTAGGCAAAATCTGGTTTACTTTAAAATTAATATAAATGCAGAATATTCCACGAGTCAGCGATGCTGTTGATACTAACCTACGCACAAGGAGCAATTCCCCCAGTTTGAAATCAACTGATCTACGTTGTTTCAAATTTACTGCAGTATTGATGCAAACTTTGTTTTACTGTTTTAACACTTATGAATAACATGAATATTATACAGCATATTGCAATCAGTGTCTTGAAATATATAAAGATATGTGTGATCACTGATACTGTAAGTCTCTGGCTTTGCAGAAAATGAAGTAAAAATTAAAAGATTTCAACATTAGAACACCATGGTACTATTATTTCTTCCATCAACAAAATTACTTTTCATCATGAAAACATCACAAAATGCTGACATATAACCAACTTATCCTTCCTCTGTTTCTTGCAGGAAGGAGGACATTGTTACTTGTTTAACTCCTGTATTTAGGAAAGCAGACGCTGATTGCCACTCTCCTGCCTCTGAGAGTAATTTAGGTGCTTTCTGCCTAGTAGAAATAACTGCTAATTAAAAACAAGGACTGATGTTAATTAACATCAAAAAAAATAAAGACCGACAGACCGTAGTCTGTCGTTCTGCTGCTCCTGCAATGAGTCCCTCTTCTGCTGTGATCCTATTTCACATCCTATTAAACAGGCTTAGAACAGGGAAGTATTTGCATGCAGTAGTGGTCCCACTATTGCACTTTCCACTATAAAGAAAAAAATACATTTTGCCCTCAAAATATCCTGTTGCACCTGTGGCAGCCTTAATATCTGTGGCAGCAGGTTGGATAGCAAGTTGCAGTGAATAAAGTGGCCAAATGATAATGAGAGAGCTACCATCAAGTCTTTGTATGTCTCAGTTTATGTTCAAAATATCTTTAGTGTCCCAGATTCCTGCTAGCAGATGCATTTGCAATAAATCTCCTTTGTGGTAATTTTCCCTTAGAGACAGCACAAAATTTTGGGATTGCTGATAATCTAGAAATGACAACCTTTTATAAGTAAAATAGGAGTAGAAAACAGATTCCAAGGAAACCATTAAAAATTTCACACCACCTTCATGCCAATACCAATATTAAATCCAGTATCCTGGCCAATTACAGTATGAGTGATTCATTCTGCAACCTATTTTGAAGGAAAACAGAAGGGCACAAAGTTAAAGACCTTAGGAAATGGTGGAAAGG
>JBCJKH010046261.1:21322-33944 GCA_039877255.1 Loriculus beryllinus | reverse complement strand
TTTTGCTCTGCCAGTGGTGGTGGCTGCCACGAGATACGGATGCTGGTGCCATTACCAGTCACAGTAACACTTTGTGGCGGGGCACTGGGTGCTGCAGGGTGTCACACGTGGAGTGTCACCCCCAGGGTGTCCCTATGGCTCCCACCACCCCATCCATCCACTCTCACCCGCCTCGGGGGTGCTCAGGGCTCGCACTGCGCTGTCCGGCCCATGGAGGTGGTGGAAGAAGGGCTGGACCTTGACCTCGTAGTGCTGCCCACGGCGCAGGTCAGTGAGCAGCACCCCACGGTCCCCCGGTGCCAGCAGCACCCGCGCATCCTCCCAGCGCCCGCCACGGAGCCGCAGCAGCACCCGGTACCCCTGCAGGAAGGGTGCCTGGTGCTGCACCTGCAGAGCAATGGGAGCAGATGGGTGCTGGGTGCTGGCACTGGGAGCTCTGCGCTGGTGGTGTGGGGCAGCACTCACGGTCCAGGAGAGGCGGACGGCGCCCAGGGGAAGCACCTCAGGCTCCTGGAGGTGCACGGCCACTCGCGCCAGGTCCTGCTGCACCTTCTCGGGGTCCAGCCCGGGCTGTGGGGTGCTGGGGTCTGCCCAAAACATGACAGTGAGAGGGGACATGGGCACCTTGGTGGTGGCACCGAGTGTGGGTGCTGTGGTGACACCGTGCTCCCATGGTGGGTCAGGAAACTCTGTTGGTAGCGTTGGGTGGGGATGCACACAAAGGTTTTGGTTGTGTGGCTGCCTCCATTAGTATCACTAACAAAGGATGCACCCAAGGGTGCTGAGTGCATGGGCACCTCTACCAACATCACCAAGCAGAGATGAACCCAAAGGTGATGGGTTCATGGGCACCTCCACTGTTATCACCAAGTGGAGATGCACTGAACAGTTGTGGGTTCATGCCACCTCCATCTGTATCAGCAACTGAGGACGCACCCAAAGACAGTGGTCACCTCCATCAGTATCACCAAGTAGACATGCACCCAAGGGTGCTGGGGCCATGGGCATCACCAGCCTCACCACCAGGTCTCACCTTGGGTGCACACGGGCCCCGAGGGCTGCGCCAGCGTCCGTGGGTTCTCTGCCTATGTCCCACGCCACTGGGCCGTCCATGTGTTGGGTATGCACCCCACAGCCCTGCCTGCACCCCCGCGGTCTGCCCAGCACCGCGGCTTCTCCCTGACCGCTGCTCTCTGGTAGCAGGGGTGGACGAGCATGGGGAGCCGGTGAGCTGGGAGGCGAAGGGCTGGGCTGCCCGTGTTGTCCAGCATGAGATGGACCACCTGGATGGCATCCTCTACATCGACCGCATGGACACACGCACTTTCACCAACGTCAGCTGGATGGAGCTGATGGACTGACATCCTCGGGCCTCATCCCACTGGAGAAGAGCTGCAGCAGGGCCCCACACCGGATACTGGCCAAAGGGGCAGCATGACACTGCATGGGTTCCTACTCACCATTACTACAGCCAAAATACACACGGTGAAGCCTCAGCCTGGCTCCTTGCCCTTCCTGATCCTGCGTTGGGGGTGGGACAGGAGCTCAGCCCTCATTGTTCTGACTCCTGTAGTTCTCCTATGGGTTCAGGAACCAGCACCACTGCCAGGGTTGTGCTGGACAAGGGAACACTTTTTCCAGGGCTTGTTTGTGGCCTGAGGTGGAGCTGGGGATGGGACACGCAGTTTGGGCAAGAGGGGGAGGCAAGCTGAAAGGAGTCCTTGTGGCTCTTCCCTTGGGTGGGGGCTGCTCTTGGAGCAGCAGAATGCCATGCTCTGCCTGGGTACAGGCAGCAGCTCCCAGTGGATCCTGCCTGGATATGACAGTGACACAGGCAGTGTGTTACTGGGTGGAACAGAGGGGCCAGGCTGACCCCTGCCAGTGCACTCAGATCCTCATGGAAGGGGCCAGACACCACCTGAAGCTTTTGGATTGTTTTTATTTTCATATAAACAAGACAGAACCCGAAGCAGCATTAATTTAAAAAATAAAAAAGAGCAGGAAGAGTGCAGTGCAGCCTGGGTGGGTGGACAACAAGGAGGGTGAAGCACTTGTGTCAGCACAACCAGCTCCAGCAGTTGAGGAGGCACCAGGCACATCCCAAGCACCAGGAGATGCAGGTGCCTGCTCCCGGGCTGTCACCTCCGCAGCCACCACGACAGCACAAGGAGCAGCATCAGCCAGGGCCCTTCTCCTGCCCCAGTACCCGCAGAGCCAACGGTGCCACCTCGTGTCCCTGAACAGCCCTGACTCTATGAGCCTGGGCTTAAACCGTGACAGGAGTGCATGAGGACAGCTCAGATGTGGACACCAGGGCCCTGCCATTCCTGTGTGTGACCCCAGGAACAGCCCCCAAGGTCCCATCAGGATTCTTCTCCCATGCCTTGGGCAGGCTCGTGGCAAACGCTCACCTCATCCTTTCTGGATTGTGCCCTCAAACGTGACAGAGACATCAGAGAGGTTCTGGGCTCCTTCGAAAAGGCGGACATCAAACCTTTCCTCACAAAGGGCAAGAAGGAGGCTCCAGATAATCCCAGGCTGGTCAAAGCAGCCCAGTCCCTTGGAAGGTGATGGACCAAATTCACCTGCAGCCATTTCTAGGTGCTTGTAGGACAAGAAAGTGATTGCCAAACCCGTATGGGTAGGGCAAAAACGAGCATGTTTTGTACCTGGACCATTAATAATCTCTTTATAGCCAGGCGGTGATCTCTGGACTGAAGAAACGGATGATGGAGTGAGTGGGAAGTGGGCTGGTGGATCACCAGTGGTAGATTGCTCCTGGCAGCCACCTACCAGTGACACCCCTCAGTGCAAGCACTTGGGCCAACCCTGTTGAGTGTCTTTATGAACTCCCTGTCTGATATGATGGAGTGCCTTTTCAGCTCCTTGGTGCATGACAGCAGGAAAGGAAGAGTCTTGAGCAGGGTAGCCAGACAAGATGATGTGCAGGGGTCTCTTCCAACCTCAGTTATGTATTCCAGGATTCAATGAATCTTTTCCTTGGAGAGAAAGGACAGAAAAAGAAGGAAGAGCAGAAAGGTAGGTTTCTTTCTTCTTGCTGAATCTGGAGGGGTTTTTTATTTTTTTATTTTTTTACCTTATTTTATTTTATTATTATTTATTTTGTTTTGGTTTATTTTATTATTTTTTCATAATTTTAATTACATTGTATCACAGTATTATAACATGATAAAAATAAGTGAAGTTTAGAGTTAGGGTGAGGGGTTTAGGTCAGGGATGGGGTTTAGGTTTAGGGTTTCAGATTTGATTTAGGCCACAGCATCACAGCAGGGGGAGGACAAGGACATGAGGAGTTTGGGGGATGCCAGTGGTGTTTTGGGGGCTCTGGGGATATTTTAGTGTATTCATTCCGAGGCTGGAATCTGGGTGTAAAGACCACCGGGAACACCCTGTGCTCATTCCATGTACTTACCTGTCGCAGGATTGGCATTAAGAACCCCAGGACGGTGCAGAGAGCCCATCCCACCCCAAGGAATCCAGCTACATGTCCCTGGTGACGAGGAAGCTCAGTGGTTCCTCAACCATGCGTTTACAGGAGGTGATGTTCAGTGTTCTCCCAGCGAATGGGCTGAATCCAAAGAAGAGATTTTGCACTTTCCTCTGGTTATGACAGGGCTTCACCAGCATCCGCCGATCAGGAACGCTCTGAGTTAGACACGAGTCAAGCTGACAGCTACTCCATCACATGTAAACAACTGCTGTGACCTCCCTGAAGCGTTTAGGGTACAGAAGGGTATGTGCTGGCACCCGATCAGATATCCCCAATGGCAAGCTCTTCCCTTCCATTACGGAAGCTCGGAAAGCAATGGTACCACTTTCCTCAGTGTAGCAGGAGCTGTGTTCTGATACCACTTCTTCAAGGAATGCGCTTTCTGGATGGTCCTGAAGTGAGAGCCATCTTCACACCAGTGCCGTGAGAAGGTGACTTCTAGGAGTATTCGTTCCTCTTCTAGTGAGCTGCCTGCGAACCCATGGAGCGGAACAGGGACCAAACTGGCACCGCATGCACAGAGGCAGAGCTGTCCCAGTCCAGAACCTGGGTCCTTCCTGAGCTGCCAGAGCTTGAACACCAGATCCAGACACTGCTGTGCAGAAACAGACCAATGAGTGGGAAGACAGAGGAGGGATTCTGTGCCCAGAAAGAGCAAACACTGTCAAACGTGCTGAGAAAACTCCTCACCCTGCCCTGTGACTTGTTGCAACGAAGCAAGAAGAGTTTCAAGTGCATTTCAAGTCTCTGTTTATCGAAACAGTAAATTCCCAAGCAAAGAGATGGGAATCCATCATTCTGCACCCTACCATCAGCTCTGCAGAATCTTCAGCTGCCCATTTAGGGTTTAGAAAGGAACATGACAGCAGCAGCCTTTGGTGCTGAGTGAATTCCACTGCCTGGCAAGATTCAGGTTTGGTCTCCAGATTCCCTGCTCAATCTAGAATTGAACTAAAGATGTGATGCTGAAGGCAGTGCTCATCCTGTGTTTTGATTCATCCCAAGCAACACCAAAAACCCTTGGATGACAGGATGCTGTCCCATGTACTGCCACACTGTGGTAATGAATCAATGCAACAAGAAACCTCTCCCTTTTCTCACCCCTGACCTTGAAATTCAGCGCTGAAGCCCCTGCTTCTAGTACCTAGAAAAGGACAAGTCCTTCCCTGGAAGGAGAGAGAACAGTGCAGCTATGGAAACCAAAATCTGTGCCCATATGTGAAGAGATCCAACTGTGCTCTTCACATCATATCCCAGTCTCCCACTGTAAGAATGTATCAGCCACAAAGCTATACACTTTTTATATATAAGTAGGTACATATAGGTGTATATAGCTCTCTCTCTCTATATAGCTGTACATATATATATAGCTGTAAGTGAACAGTTTTATTCTCCTTTGTTGAAATTACTTACTTTTTACCTGAGATCAACAAGTTAACTCGAACAGACCAGAAACAGGAAGGAAGAAAGCAGAAACTGACCCTGACCGTGGCTGAACGTTCAGGCCATTCTCTTTGGGAATAAAATGTGGATTTCGAGCTGTATTTCAGTTAGTATCTGGTATTACTGTTTTGACCAGAAAGAAAACAAAAACACCAGCCAGGTTTTCATCTGGTCAAGTTACAGAACAGGTACAAGAAGCAATATTCACACTTCCCTCATCTTTGGGACCACACTGAGCCAGAAGGGATCTGCTTTAGCTGAGCACCGATTTATGTCTCTGTGGACTTTATGGCACTCACCTGATGTCATCTTCCATGACTAGGAATACCTTGTAGACGGGCTGAGATGTGTTGAGCCACACAGCCGGGTTCTTCTCCACGGCTGAGAGACCTGGCCCGTGATGGGCATGGAGCTGGTGTGCAGGGCACTAGCGACGGCTGACAGCAGGGTATCATCACTGTTACCCAGGCCAATCCCTCCAGTGGACAGAGCCGGTCGGTGAACGCCTGCGTTTCATACGTCCCATCCAGCAACACAGCCCTCTCAGCCCATAGGGCTGGGTGCACTCACAACACGATTGCCACTGGATATACAACTGCATAACCTGAAAAGTTAAACGCAGGCTCTTCAATAGGGCTCTGCAGTAGCACAGCTCTCACTTGTGCCAGAGTTAGCATTTCAAAAGGCATTTCATACATAGAATCATAGAATAGTTAGGGCTGGAAAGGACCTTAAGATCATCTAGCTCCTATAACTAGGGTTATAGTCCATCTGTTGGTGGAGTTTCAGTCGTTGAGAATGTGCCTATAGGGAATTAGGTGGTGTCTGTTGGGATGCTGCATGCTACAGCAGTGCTGCGGCACCAGCACCGGTGCCAATGTGCAGCTTTGACACTGTAAACCTGGTGACCCAGCCCTCTCTGGTGCGGTCCAGATCCTGACTTACCTGGACATGGAATTAAATCGTCCTGCTTCTAGAAGGATGCATAAGTTTTAAAATGCATCTTCTTTAAAATTGGCTTTTTTCGTTTAGCAAGACAGGGATGAAATCCAAGCAGTTGATGCCCGTCCCATGGGAAGCTGCACTTAACAGATAATCCTGGAATCAGACTCATGGAGCAGGTTGGGTTGGAAGGGACCTTAAAGCTTATCCAGCTTCAAGATGCTCCAAGATGCTCCAAGCCTTAGTGTCCAACCTGGCCTTGAACACATGTACGTGGATGTAGGGAACAGCTTCTGCCTAAGAGCTCATCTCCGTCTCCCCTCTGGCAGATTAAAGCCATTCCCCTGGGCTTGTCACTAAAGGCCTTTTTCCAAAGCAAACAGACCAGCAGCTATTCCCATTCCTAGGAAAGGATTTGCTGCAGCTGGATACCCAAAATTCTCAGTTTAAGAGCTTTCCAACATCACGTCCTGCACTAAAACTGGAAGCGAAGTAACTGGAGCATCCTCTTCCATCCTCTGTGGGCCCTGTACTGCAGTCATGGGACACCATAACTGTGCATCAGTGATTCTGATTCACCTAACACGCTTTTCCAGTTACAGGGGTAGGAAAGGCAAAGAGAAGAGCAAGAAGAGCATCACCCTTAGCATTGGAGTATAGCACTAAGAACAAAACATGCTGGGAGGAATGCAGTGCTCTCCACAACACCTCAGTACAGCTTTCTCCATCAGCAGGTTGGGTGATACCTGTCCTGCCTGAGAGATTCCTGTATCAGTTGATAGACAAAGCAATCTTACGTATGTATTTACCTATACAAGCAATTTATACCCCTTTAAGCACTCCTCTCTGGACAACAGGATGCATTTGTGATGGAGTTTGGATTCAAAAGGCTTGAGAAATCCCACGTGGATCACACAGATCACCCCAGCACAGCTCTACTGCAATAGCCCGACCACAGCTCACACTCCAACAGTGCCCCTTTGTGCCTCATTTCACCTCACTTCCAATCAAACCCAGTGACCCACGATCCAAACGGAAAGGAACACCAAAATTCGGATAAAGGAAGGCAAGGTACAATCCCATAAACTCAGTGTTTCATCACTGGGTCAGCTGCCCATGTGGTACACTCTCTACAAGCATCATCCCATTTGCACTGTTAAAGGAATTCACCCTTTGTTCCCCTTTTCCTTCCCTATTCCATCAACAGAAGGCCCACGAGCCCCAAATCCAAGCTATGTTTCTTTATGCTACAGGTAAATGGAAACACAGCCCCTGTTTGCTATGGGTGCAATGAACAGGTCTGAAGGAGCAAACACATCACCAGTTACTGGGGTTTGATCCTTTGATTTGCTGCATGGAGAGGGATGTGCTTGGAGAAGGACACTGGTACCCATGGACATGTGGGAGTGCTGCAGTGTTGGGGGAGCTTCAGACATGGGCCCTCGCCCATCCCTAAGCACTGAGGGCAGGAGCAATCTGTGCTTGAGCCTCACGCAACCACCACCATCTCTGATGGCTTTGAGATCTTACTTAGACAGTGCTGTTAGACAAGGCTGAAGTGAAGCAGGCCCCAGCACCATTCCAGCACCATCGCAGGCACCTGCTTGGCGATGGAAACGGCTGCTCCAAACTCCATCTCCCCAGACCTCCACAAGTCACCTTCAGTGTGCTCAAGAGCTTTATTATGAGGTTTGCTCCCCATCCCTTTATGGGCTCTTAGGAGTTCCCCAGAATCCCTCTTGTCCTGGGTCTTGCTACAGATCCCAACCTGGACCAGACATGGACAAGCACTTCCCTATCAGCTGCACCAGAAGAACACATCCCAGTACCTGCAAAGGGTCAGGCAAGTCTCGATGTGCTCTGGGTCACAGCCCTATAAAGAGCTCCCATTGCTGACCTGCAGTCAATGGTAACGCTGGGAGAGACAGGAAATAGGAAAAGACAAAGCTCGGATTCCCAGGCTCTGTGCCCTGCTGAACACCTGAATCAGGAGCAATCCATAAAGACCCCTCCAGTTTAGGGTCAGGCACCAGCATCCATAGATCCTGGTACAGATCACCCTGCAATCCTAAATAATTCTAATCCAATCTCTTACTACTCCAAAGCCGATCTCTTACTACTCCAAATCTAATCTCTTACTACTCCTAAACCAATCTCTTACTACTCCAAATTCAACCTCTTACTCCTCCTAATCCAGTCTCTCACTCCTCCTAATCCACTCTCTTCCTCCTCCAAATCCAATCTCTTACTTCTCCTAATCCAATCTCTTCCTACTCCAAATCCAATCTCTTCCTACTCCAAATCCAATGTCTTACTACTCCAAATCAATCTCTTACTCCTCCAAATCCAATCTCTTACTCCTCCTAATCCAATCTCTTACTACTCCAAATCCAACTTCTTACTACTCTTAATCCAATCTCTTACTACTACTAATCTTTATCTACATCTACGTAGCCAGAATCCTTAGTAGATCCTTCTACTTCATAGATCTAGTACGGTTAGATTAGATCTACACTTCTCCTACGAGGAGCTAACCCTATAGGTACAAAGGGGACTGCTTTAATCAACTCCAGGAGCAGGAAATGCTGAGGGAATAGAGCCCGGAAGAGAGGAGGGACAAACCTTGGTTTGATTGAGAGACTCATTCCTTAGTTTCTGTTTGTTCTGCTGCAATTTACTGGGCATCATCTTTCCTGTGCAGAAGTCAAAACTGCTGAGGCCAACAGTGTTCCCCGGATATCTTGCCAACTGAGGCTTGTTTCTGAACTTCTTACCACTTGGACTAGAAAGAAGAAAAAGACTTTAGTATGGGGGCCTCAGCCAACCTCAACGCCTTGGCGAACCTCAACGCCTTGGTCAACCTCAATGCCCTGGCCAACCTCAACGCCTTGGCCAACCTCAATGCTTTGGCCAGCCTTGGCACCAAGGTGGCACGTTCCTGGCTGCGGGGGCTCGAGGTGGTGCAAGCTCCCAGCATCAATAGAGGTTGGCATTGTTGGTCCAGAAGGGAAAAGCTGGGTTAGGAGGGCACCTAAAGCATGAAGAGCAGCAGAGCCAATGGTTGAAGCTACCTGAGGTCAACCTCAGTTTAACCTCAACTCCAGAGCATTAGAGCTGCTTACATGCAGTTGAGGGACGTCTTCATTCAATCCCTAGGGCTGGAAATAGCAAAGGTAGGGAAGGAAGTAAGCACCAAGCAAGCGAGATGATGCAGAACATGAAACAAGTCCAAAGGTGCGTTAGATGTCACCAAAACTAATGGAGTCGGTTGATGGGAAGTGGTTGAAACCATCTTCAGTTGTAATTCTGGATGTAATAGTGCTTTACATGGGAGATTGGGAACAATCCATTCCTCAAAGGCATTGGAACAGGCAGTGCTGCAGTTGCCAGCCCCTGGAAGTGTTCCTGAATCATGGAGATGAAAGCCCTCAGTGCCATGGGTTAGTGGTGGCCTTAAATTGGAATGTGGATGAGCTTAAAGGGCTTTTCCAAGCTGCTTGATTCCATGATTCCGAGCCCAAAAGGCATCCCATCCCATCTCCAGTTATCCTATAGTGTATCTACCCATCTTCACCCCACACAACTCCCAACTCCTTCCTTTGGAACTGGATGATCCTAAGGTCCTTTCCAACCCAATCCATCCTATGGGGAGCCACCCATCCCTTTGGCTTAAAGTTCTCTCCAGGGAAAGAAGTCAAGGTATGAAGTGTTCCCAACTCCTAGAAGCCAAAAGAGCTCGGAGTGTTCTCCTGGAGGTTTTGGGTTCCTTCCTTTTTCCAAGTGTTATTTGGTGGCTTTTTGGCACGTAAAAAGGACCTTGAGGCAAGAGCAGCAGAATATGCATGGAATTCTAGGAAAAATCTGGAAAAAAAAAATCCCAATTCTAAGAAAAATACGCATGGAATTCTGGAAAATTCAAGGCAAACCTCTTCAAAGAGATGCTCCATCCTTGGCAGTGCTCAAAGCCAGGTTGGAGCATCCTGCTCTAGGAGAAGGTGGCCCTATTGGAACTGGATGAGCTTGAAGGTCTCTTCCATCCCATTCCATGATTCCCGGAGAAGAGTGAGGTTCCAGAACCCATTTAAAGCAGGATGTCTGCCTAAAAGCCCCCTCCACATCCTGGTTGCAACCAGGAAACACCATGTTCAAGGTGGTGACCCCAAGTTGGCCTTCAAACGTCGAGTAGAAAAGGTGGAAGGAGAGGTTTGAAGTTTCCTTCTCCTTTGAATGATTCCCTAGGGAAGAGCTCCCAAAGCCCAACTGTTGGATGTAGAAGGAAGCTCAGATGGCAAAGGTCCATTCCTGGCTTCTTGCATGCAAGAAGCAAAGTGAAAGGGTCCTTGCAGGGTGCCTCTGCTCTCACTAAATCACAGCGTTGAGACCATTGAGCCAATCGCAGGATCCAGGCGGGAATATCCACATGGAATTTCAACCAGAGAGTGTTGGAAGACTCTTAATACAGTCATGGAATGGGATGGCTTGGAAGAGGCCTTCAAGCTCATCCGGTTCCATCAGGGCCACCTTGTCCTAGACCAGGATGCTTCAACCCAGAGATGGGGCAGCCCCAGCTTCTTCTTCCACCCATCCCAATGTCCCACCACCCTCATAGGGAGGAACTTCCTTATATCCCATCTCAATGTCCCTTCTGGCAGGTTCAAGCCATTCCCAATGTCTTGTCCCTCAATCCCTTCTCCAAAGCCCTTCTCCTACCCCTAAACCACAGAATCCCACTAATCCTTGTGTTCCTGGCAAACTACTGGCATTGCTCTTACCATCCAAGCTTGCATCCCAAAGGAATAGGAAGTGGTGCCAGGAATTCCATGCCTGGAGTTGTTTTCAACAGGGATTCAGAGATAGCTCGGTTACTCCAAGGAGCATCCCTCTTTGTCTAAGGAGAAGACTTGGATTATAGATGCCACCAGGTCCCCATTGGAAGCGGATCAGCCTGAAGGTCCCTTCGTCCCAAATGATTCCATAAGAAACGCAATCCAACTCCCACTTTTTCACTACAGATTGCAACATTTATGAACATTCCCTCTTTTTGCCGGGTTTTCCCCGACAGATTTCCAATTCCCTGACCTTTTCCAATGGATTTGGAAGCTGGGGGAGGTTTGGAGCTTCAGTCTTGTGGTTGATCCACAGCGCTCAACCACGTTGGAAGCATTGGAACACTTCTTCCCAAGGGATTCTGGGAAGAGAGATGAGGAGATGGGAAGCAGGGATGAGCAGATGGGAGCCTTCCCATAGAAAACCCACTGGAAAAAGGGCTTCTTAGCAGGGTTTTAAGGGAAAATGATGGATGAGGACACAAGGGCTTGAGCCAGGCCAGGATTTGGGAAGCGTTTCCACCCCATTCCTCTTTCAATAGGGAATTTTCACCCTAAGCTTTGAGTCATGGAATGGTTTGGCTTGGAAAGGACCTGAAGCTCAACCAGGTCTTATAGGGACACCTTCCAGGTTGTTCCAAGCCCTATCCCTTTTCCCTATTGGGGAAGGTGGCCCTATTGGAACTGAATGAGCTTGAAGCTCCCTTCCAAGCCAAACCATTCCATGATTCCATCATCTTCATTCCTGTTCTTCTTTCCATCATTGCAGGAAATGAAGCTTTATCCAGCCCTTTCTTGGGATTTTGGAGTTGCTTTCACATTCCAATGTTGTTCCTGGCAAAGCAACAAGGAAAACCTGGAAGTCCTGGAACTTAGAAGGGTTTTCCCTGTGTCTGGAATCCATAAGCCACTTGGATGTGGATAAACTGAAGGGCTCACCCTAAGGAAAGAACTGAAGTTCTTTGGGCTTCCTCCACAGAACAGATCCCATCAGGGATGTGGAAAGAGATCCCATGGCATAGATCCCAGTAAGAATTGCATGGCTTGAGCACTGAATCCAAACCTGTGGCCAGAGTTCCCTTGAACAAGGGACAGGAAAAGCCCCAAAGCATTCCAGAAAGCAGGATTCAAAGGGTGGATGAAAGGGATCTGCACAGAGCCAAAGAGCAACCCAGTAGTAGCAGCCAAAAGGCAGCAAGGCCAAAGCACGGCTTAAGGAAGCTGGGATTGAGTCAAAAGCCACCTGGAGAAGCAGGAATCCTGCTCCAAGAAGATCCTGGGGGATGCTTCCTGCTCTTCCGTAGTAGGAGAAGTGATGCTCAACACCTAACTATTGAGTAGGGCTCAGTTAGGTCCACATTAAGCAGCGATGGAACAGGCGGCACTAGGACCCTGATACCTGCGCTATGGTGGCGGGCATCGGGACCGGTCCCTGCCAGGCAGGAGGCAGTGGGCGGACACTGGGACCCTGATACGGGAGGCAGCGGGCGGGCATTAGGACCCTGATACCGGAGCTATGGTGGCAGGCATCGGGACCGGTCCTTGCCAGGCAGGAGGCAGTGGGAGGGCACTAGGACCCTGATACCGGAGCTATAGTGGGGAGGGACACTGGGACCGGTTCCTGCCAGGCAGGAGGCAGCGGGCGGTCACTAGGACCCTGCTACGAGAGGCAGAGGGCGGGCACTAGGACCCTGCTACGAGAGGCAGCGGGCGGGCACTAGGACCCTGATATGAAAGGCAGCGGGCGGGCACTAGGACCCTGCTCCCGGAGCTGCGGAGCGCTCGGAGCCGGACCCCGCTGGGATAGAATCTAAGTGATCTTCGTCCTTTAGCCATGAAGATTCCTTCCGGAAGTGTTCCTCAGAGGCAGAAGTCCAGGAGAAACTGGGAACGATGCTTC
>JBCJKH010046261.1:0-20892 GCA_039877255.1 Loriculus beryllinus | reverse complement strand
TGCCCCAGCGTGTTTCACCCGCCAGGCTGCTGGCCACGCACTCGTAGTGGCCCGAGTCCATCACCTGCGAGGGGAGAGCTCCTGCCCCACCACCCTGAGCACCCATCGCCTGGCACCCAGCACCCTGAGCACCTGCTGCCACTGCAGCCACAGTCCTTTGCACATACCACCCCTTGCAACCAGCACCCTGAGCACTCATTTCCCTTTGCACCCACCAGCCCTGAGCACCCACCACACATTGCACCCGCCAACTTGAGCACCCATCTCTCTTTGTACCCATCACCCTTTGCCCCACCACCCCGAGCACCCACCAACCCTTGGAACCCACCAATCTGAGCACTTATTTCTATTTGCACCCAGCACCCCAAGCACCCATTGCCCTTGGCACTCACCATTCTGAGCACCCATTGTCCCTTGCAACCACAACCCTTTGCATCTACCCCTGAGCACCCACCACCCTACACACCCACTGACCCCTGTACCCATCTCCTTGAGCACCTTTGCCCCATCCCACCCTGTGGCTACTGCACTGGCTCACCCGGAGGCCGGTGATCCGCAGAGAGCCGTTCTCCTGCAGGCTGGCACGGGGCTCAGCACCCATCAGGACATTCCCATCCTTCAGCCACCCCACGTTGGCCATGGGGTCGACACCACCCCACACCAGGCACGGCAACCGCACTGTGGCCCCCGCTGGCAGCACTGTGTGGTTTGTTGGACCCCATTGGATCACCGGTGCTGCGGGGGAAAGGCCGGGAATACCAGGAATGGCGCAGTGCTGGGTGGTGTGGTGGTGGGTGCTGGATGTCCCCATTGTCTCCTGCGGTGGGACTCACGTTCTTCCACTTCCAAGCGCGCCTTGGCCAGGATGCTGCCGGCCACGCTGATGGCCTGGCACAGGTAATTCCCAGAGTCGGAACGCTGCACATCCGAGATGGTCATGGAACCACCGGGACTCACCGCAAAGCGGCCGCCAGGATGCGGAGACTGGCCAGGGAACAGCAGGGTCTGGGGATGGAGGGTTCTGGGTTGGGATCTCCATATCACCACACATCCCCATTGCACCCTGAGGGCAGGGATGGGGACGGGGACAGGGACAGACCTGGCTGCCCTCCTTCTGCCAGAACACAGCGGGCGGTGGATTGCCCCGGCTCTGGCACTGGAAAGTGACGCTGTGGCCGAGGGGGACAATCTGGTCTTGGGGCCCGATGACAAGCTGGGGCGGCACTGTGAGTATGAGGACACACAAGGGCTTGGGCACAGCTCAGCCACCACCCATGGGTGCTCCCTGAGGGAACCCCTTTACCGTGCACCATGAGGGTGCCCGAGGCCTCGGAGCGCCCCACACTGTTGTCAGCCACGCAGGTGTAGGTGCCCTCATCCTCCGGGCGCAGCTGCACAATCCGCAGGGTGTTGTCAGGAAGCACTTCCCACCTGGAAGCGTTGCAAGGGTGTGGGGTGCTGCAGGGATGTGGGGTGCAATGGGGATGTGGGATGAGATAGGGATGCAGGATGTGATAGGGATGCAGGATGCATTGAGGATGGAGGACACCACAGGGACATGTGATGTATGGGGATACTTGATGCCATTGTGACAGTGACACTCACCTCCCTGCTGGCATCTCACCCTCCTCCTTGAGCCACCGTGCCAAAGGCTGCGGGTCCCCGACCGCCTCGCAGGGGAACTCCACCATCCCCTCCACCAGCACCGCCTGGTTCAGTGGTCTCCGTCCGAACGCCGGGCGCTCTGTGGGGCCATCGTCAGCCCCATGGGATGCCACCCCCCCGGGGACACCCCAGAGCTGCCACCCGCTGTCCCCACGCACCGAGGACCACCAGCTCGGCCGGCTCGCTGTCCTTCTCCCCCACCACATTGGTGGCCACGCAGACGTAGACGCCAGCATCGCTCTTGCGGGTGTTGGCCAGCATCAGCTTCCCACCGCGGAGCTATGGGCAGCCCAACCCAACCGGGATGGGTTGGGATGGGACGGGGATGGGGTGGGATGGGTTGGGATAGGGTTGGATGGGATCAACCTCCCTTGTCCCTCACCGTCAGGCGCTCATCCGTGGCCCTTAGCTTGGCTCCGTTCTTCTTCCAGGAGATGCTGGGTTCCGGGTGCCCGCGGGGTGGGACACACTCCAGCACGGCCGGTTCTCCCGCTGCCACCACCACATCCCCGGGGGACTGCCGAAACTCATCCCTCAACACTGTGGGATCAGCCCTGCCTCAGTTTCCCCGCTGCATGGGCCATTGCATGGGGCAGGACCCCCACACTGAGCCCCTGCCCCCCCAGGTCCTGGGGACTGAGCCACACTGAGGTGCCACCAGGGACCCTGGTCAGTGGGCATCAGAGGTTTTCATACCTTTGCAAACAGTTCTTGGCTATTTTCAGTTGTTTTCACCTTTTTCTTGTAATTTCTTTTCCATTATTTTCCTTTCCCTTCACTCATTGTCACTTCCAATCATATTTTTTCTCCTCTTTTCCCAATTTTCAGTTATTCCCATGGTTTTCCACTTGTTTTTAGTGCTTTTTCACATATTTACACTGATTTTTTCACTTAGTTTCACTTAATTTCGTACATTTTTCACTTATTTTGTTCATTTCCGTTTACTTTTCACTTCTTTCCAATTATCTCCATTGATTTTTACCTACCCTTATTTACTGTTTTAATTTCTTTCTAATTATTTTCACTTCATTTTACTTCCCTTTGTTTTCACTTCTTTTCCTTTCCTTTAACTACTTTGCTTTCATTTATTTTCACTTATTTTCACCTATTTCCAATTATTTCCTGCTATTTTTTCTTCTTTACGTTTATTTCCAATTATTGTCACTTTTTACGCCCACTTCTTTTCACTTGTTTCTATTTGGTTTTACTTAGTTTTGCTAATTTTCCATTATTCTCTCTTCTTTTCATTCCCTCCCCCCCTTATTTTCCCCAATTTTCACTCCTTCTCACCTCTTTTCCCTCAACAAAATCTGTGTTCCTGCAGCCCCTCAGCCCCACAACCTGGGCTCAGTAGTGACCCCAAATCTCCTCAGACCCCTAAATCCACCCCATTCCTGTCCCACTCAGTCCTAGCCCATCCCTGTGTCCCAATCCCATTGTATGGCTGTCGCTGATCTGATCCCATCTCATCTCGTCTCTGTCTCCAATCCCACCCGATCTCATGGCTGTATCTGATCTGATCCCCTCTCATCCCTGTCTCCAATCCCATCCCATCTCATAGCTGTATCTGATCTGATCCCCTCTCATCCCTGTCTCCAATCCCACCCCATCTCATAGCTGTATCTGATCTGATCCCCTCTCATCCCTGTCTCCAATCCCATCGCATCTCATGGCTGTATCTGATCTCATCCCATCCCCTCTCTGTCTCCAATCCCATCCCATCTCATGGCTATATCTGACCCCACCCCATCCCTGTCTCCAATCCCACCCCATCCCATGCCTGCCCCCGCCGCAGGGAGCAGCGCTGCGGGCACTGACCGGCCACATGCAGCGAGGCGTTCCTGCTGGTGGCCTGCCCTAGGTGGTTCCTGGCCACGCACACGTAGACGCCCTCATCGTGCCTCCCTCGCCGGCCGTGCAGGACCCGCAGGAAGAACAGGGACCCCCCCGGCAGCAGCGAGCGGTGGGAGCGCGGCTCCTCCCGGTCCGTCTCCACACGCTCCCCATCCTTGTACCACTCCACGACGGGCGGCGGGCGGCCCTCGGCCTTGCAGCTCAGCGTGGCCGGGTCCCCCCGCGACACCAGCACGTCCGTGGGGTGCTCCACGATGCGGGGAGCCGCGTCCTCCAGCTGCGGGTGCGACCCTGCGCGAGACACGGGGACCAGGAGGTGAGACGAAGTGCGGCCAGGTCTCAGCCTGTCGTATTGCCCCCCCAGCTCAGCTCATGGTGGGGGCTGGTGGGGTGGCAGCAGGACCGGGCTGGTGTCAGACCTCACACATATGGGGAGGGATGAGGACGGGGGGATAAAGCAGCTCCGCCCACAATAACCCTCCTTTTCCACCCAGATTCCAACGGGGCATCCCAGAGAAAATGGATCTGAAGCTAAATGCCCCCCCAACGGGGTTTCTCCATCAACTGCAAGTGCTGATTTCCCAGGGTGGAGATGGGAACCCCTGGATGCTTCGGTTTAAGTCTCAAAATGCCCATATTGGGTCTGTGGGGCTGTGCCAGGCCAATTCCCACTGTTAGGACATGGGAATGATGGCGCACTCATTAATGCTGGGATAATTAATGCTGATTAATTAATGCCCCACTGGTGCTGCACTTCAGGCTGTGCTCACTCAGTGTCCTGCTGCCCACAACGCACACAATACATGTGCATGCACACGCATGGAGCTTGCACACGCATATGTGCATGCACATGCCAGGACATGCATGCATCCATGCACAGGCTCACAGGCATGCATCAGCACATGTCAGCACGCATGTGTGCACTTACAGACACACTTGCACATGTGTGCATTCATGCATGCACTTACAGAGATGCATCATATGTGTGCATACAAGCAGGGGTGTGCATGCACTCACACACAGGCACACATGTATTCATCCACATGCATGCGCACGTGCACTTACACACATGTGTATTTACACAGGGCTGTGTATGCACACACAAGTGATGCTCGTGTGTGTATGTGTGTGCAAATGAGGACACGTGTTTGCACATGTGTTTGCACACTTATACACATGTGCACACTCAAGCACATCCACAAACACATGCACACACACGTCCTCCCCATTTGCACATGCATGCACACACATGAGCATCATGGCATCATGGGGGGGGGTGATTTGGGACGCCTGGGGGGTGCATTGCCATGAGGCTGGGATGCGTTGCCATGGGGACACAGGATGCTGCAGGTACCTGTACCCTGGGGGGCAGCAGCGGGGGCCAGGGGGGGCGCAGCTGGGCCCGGTGGCTAATTGGGGCAAGCGGGGGGTCAGGGAAGAGCCCTCCTGTGCTCAGGGGAGGGCTCCGGGTGGTTTGGGGACACCCAGAGGCAATCGCAGGGGAAGTTCAGGCTGAAAATGGAGGGAAGCTCAAAAGCAGCTTGAAATTGAGATGGACAGCCCATTCCCACACATCCTCCCACACTTCGTCCTGGATTCAGGGACACGGCGCTGGTCTGGGACACAGGAGTAGGTTGGAGACACGGGGTCTCTCCTGGGTTGGGGACATGCAGATTGTTTGGAGACACAGGGCTCGCTCTGGGGGCACTGGAGCTTGTTTAGGGACAAGGGGGCTCTCCCAGCTCAGGTATTGGACTGAGGACACAGGGAGTCCCGGTTTGGAGTCTGAGGCTTGATGTGGGGACACGGGGGCAGTCTGGAGACATTGGTTCTCTCCTGGCTCGGGATCACGGGGTTGCTCTGGGAGCACCGGGACAACTTGGGAGCACTAGGTCAGTCCCAGTTCACGATCAGAGGGTAGGTTTATGGACACGGGGCCTGTTTGCGGTCACTCCCGATTCGGGGACACAGCGCTGGTACCAGTTCGGGGTCTCAGGGACTGTCTGGGGACACGGCATCGCTCCCGGTTGGTCGGGGGACACGGAGCAGGTCCCGGCGTAGGGACGAGGTGACAGTTTGGACGCTCCGGGTCAGTCCCGGTCTGGGGACACGGGACAAGTCCCAGTAAGGGACCTGGCTGGGGCTGAGGGGTGCGAATCCGGAGTGGGGACAGCGGGACACAGGGACAGGGACACAGAGCCACTTACCGTTGCCAGGGTCGAGCCCGGGGAGGTGCAGCTCGGCGATGGTGTGGTTGATGCCGAGCAGGAGCTCTGAGGAGTTGGAGCCCTCGACTCCCAGCGAGTCCGCGAACAGGTTCATCTGCAGCAGCGTCTTTAGCAGGTACCGCAGCATCCTCGGCTCGGCAAGGTCCCACCAGGCTCAATTTGGTTCAGTTCTGCTGAGCTCGGCTCTGCACGACTCAGTGCAGTTCGGCACGGCTGAGCTCGGCTCGGCTCAGCACGGTCTGACCCGGCACGGCAGAGCTTGGCTTCACTCAGCCAGGCTGGAATGAGCACAGCTCGGTTCAGCCCAGCCCAGCCCGACTCAGCTCATCCCAGCTCAGCTCAATTCAACTCAGTTCAGTTCAGCCCAGCCCAGCTCGGCTCACCCCGCAGCGCCGCCTCCCGTGTCCGGCAGGGATGGGGGCGCGGCCAGGGGGTGCGGGGGGTGCTGGGACCACAGAGAGTCTTGAACTTGGGAGGGGGGGCGACCCACAGGAGTGTGCGAACGGTGCTGTTGAATTGGTAATTAGCAATTAGTCCCTTAATTAATGTGATGTGTGAAGCAATGCGGCTCCTCCACTGAGCCCCCGAACATGGGAGGTCGTCATAAGGGGGTCGTTACGGTGGCACTAACGATCTCCTTGGAATAGGGAAAAAAGGAGAGGGGATGATGAAATGGGGGGAAAAGAGGAGTCGGGAGTGTGGGGAGCATGGGGGAGGTTGGGGAGGAACGGGAGAATGGGGGGCAAGGGAGGAACACATCTGTGTGCACATCTGACAGCGAGAGTAGGAGAAGGGACCTCACATCTGGATGCAGAGCAGCAGGTGAACCCGGGCAGTACACATGCGGAGGAGGTGTGAATGTGCCCCAAAGGGGGTTTACATCTGGAAAGCTCTTGGGACACATCTGGGGCACCGAGGGGCTCTGAGATGTTCTGATCTGGGAGGGTTGGGTGCTTCGGGTAAACATCTGGGCACACAGCTGAAGAAAGGCACAGGGATGCCTGTGCACATCTGGAGAACGGGGTGGTTTGCAGCAGTGCACATCTGGAGGCGCAAGTGAAGGGATGTGAGCACGCATCTGGAGAGCTCGCACCAGCACACTTCCTCTTCAACCTAGAGCAGTGCTGGGGCCATATCTGGATCCCTATGCACATGTGGGACCTCTCAGCCTCACCAACACCCTCCGGGCTCTCTGTATCCCATCAAATCCGCCCTATCCCGGCGCTGTGAGACTCCCATCCCGGTGTCTCAGGGGCGATGCATTATTCATCCTTCCCTCCTGCAGCCCAGGCGTGGAGAAAGTAAATATTAATTTCATAGGACCACAAAGCTTTTCCGTTCCTCCTGCTGGGAATGTGGCAGCCCAAGGATTTCCCGGTAGGATCAAAAGATGAGAAATAAATTATCCATAGAATAACAGGTTTAGCCAGCTATTATCCAAATAATTTTCCAGGATGGGAGTTGAAGGTGATGCTGGAATATTAAATGCCGTGGTATTTCCCATCCCCATCTCTTTTGGGGTGTTCCCAAAAAAGCTGTGCCATGGGGATGGGATATCTCTGGCTGGGAACAGGGTCTAGAAAGAGGATGTTAATTCTGCTTTGCGATTTTGGGCCCTTTTTCATGGAGTTCTTTGAAGAGAGAGGGAGATTTTAATGGGAATCCTGGAGTTTTTTTGGGAAGCCCCAGGGATTAAAGTGTATTAATCCCGCTATGAGGCCCGAGGCTGCAACGATGGGCTCCCTGGGGTGACATGCACACATCCATCACCTCCGAGATGGGTTTGGGATGGGGAATGGAGACAAAGGAGCCGCCTCATCCCGATGGATTATCCTCTCTCTTGGCTTCATCCCTGTTAATCAGCTGGGCAAACAGCGGCCGCCGGGGCAGAGCCTCCTCGTTAGCAGATTTATGAGCGCGTTTAATTGTGCTTTTATTCCACGATTAGCTGCTGTTTGCCCAGGCTTTGCCCAAACCAGTCCCAAATCACCCCAAAGTTGACTTGGAATTGCAAAAACAGGGGGTTGTTTCCCTGTTATCTTCCTTATTCCTCCTTATTTTCATTGCATCCTTCCTTATCCTCCTTTTTCCCACAGCTTCACAGGGCATTATCGGGATAGGGAAACTGAGGCACAGTAATGACGAGTGACAAGGGATTTGTCTGGGCAAATGAGGTGCTGGGTGTGTGTGTGTTTAAATCCTTCACAGCCCCGTTATTAACATCCCCCTCGGGGCCCCCCATCCCGGTTTGCTGGAAAATGAGGCTTTGGGAATATTTATGGAGGTTGGGACACACACACACACACACACACACATACATACACACATACACTGCTGGGGATGGGGGGCAAAGGGGTGCACAGAGAGGGAGAGGAGCAGCTGCAGGGTGGTGAGGAGAGGAGTAGGGCTGGGCGGTGGTGGGGGTTTAATGATGTAGGGGATGGAACTAGGGGGAAATACGGGAATGCATTGGGATGATATAGGGGATGATACTGGGATGATATAGGGGACGATACTGGGATGATATAGAGGGACACACAGCAATGCTGTAGGGGAACATCCTGAGATGCTGTTGGGGGTTCTACTGGGATGATGAAGGGGATGACAATGGGATGCTGTAGGGGAGTGTACTGCGATGGTACAGGGGAGCATACTGGGGTGCTATAGGGAAACATACTGGGATGCTGGAGGGAATGATGGTGGAAGGCTTTAGGGAGTGACACTGGAATCTTTTAGGGATAACGCTGGGATGTTTTAAGGAAAGATGCTGGGAGGTTGTAGAGAGTGATATTGGGATGTTGTAGGGAGTGATGCTGGGATGCTGTAGGGGATGGCACTGGTATGCTATAGGGGATGACATTGAAATGTTTAAGGAGAAGATGGCTGGGATACTTTATGGGATGATGCCAGGAGGCACTAAGGAAAAAACGCTGGGATGTTTTAGGGGAGCCCATTGAGATGCTGTAGTGGATGACACTGGGATGCTTTAAGGAATGATAGAGGAATGCTTTAGGGGATGATGCTGGCATGCCCTAAGGAATGATGCTGGATACTTTCATGGAGCATCCAGGGGTGCTCTAGGGGATGCCGGTGGGATGCTTTAAGGAAAGTTTCTGTAATATTTTAGGGGAGCTTATGGGGATGCTTTAGGAAATGGTGCTGGGATGCTGTACGGAAGCAAACTGGAATGCTTTAGTGGATGTCATTGGGATGCCTTAGGATAGTTATGTCAGAACACTTTAGCGGATGATGCTGGGATGCATGGAAGGGTGCCGGGATGTATTAGGAATAGTGAGAGACTTCAGGGGAGGACACTGGTGTGTTTTAGGTGAGCTGGGATATTCAGATGGTAACCGTGGGATCCTTTAGGTCGTGGTACTGGGTCGCTTTAGGGGATGATGCTTGGATGTATTAGGGGATGACACTGAGAAGCTTTAGGGGCGCATACTGGGAGGCTGTAGGGGATGATGCTGAGATGATTTAGGGGACAATGCTGAGATGCTTTAGGGGAAAATGCTGGAATGCTTCCTAAAGCCTCCCCTAGGCTGGGAGGCTTTAGGTGATGACATTGGGACGCTTTAGGGGCTGGTGCTGGGATACTGTAGGAGACAATGCCAGAACACCAAGGGCCGATGCTGGGATGTTTCAGGGCACGCACTGGCATGCTTTCAGGAATGACGCCGGGATGCTTTAGGTGAGCATCTGGAGCTGCTGCAGGGGATGACCCGGGGCAGCTCGGTGTGGGCTGCCCCAGAGGACGGGTGTCAGTCTGTCCTTCCTGCACGCCTGGCAGGCGCAGGAGGTCGGTGGGTTGGGGTCTCAGCCCGCCTCATTACTTCGGGAAAGCAGGAGCCCATGTGTTCTGGAGACGAGCGACTGGGGGTATATTAACATCCCATTCCCACCTCTTTAATATAGAGTTTGTGGAGATCATTTATCAGCCGGGGCTCCCTCCAGGGCCGGGGGAAGCCGGGCAGAGCTCGGCAGCTGGGGCACAGCGAGAGGCGAGGGATGCTCGTTCCCGAAGGAAGCCGATTCCCGGTTTAACAGGTAGTGGCTCATGTGCGAATCTCTAGTTTGGGATCGGCACATCATTGGGAAGAGCTCTATCAAAGCTGGGCTTAATTGGGTGGAAGGCTTGTTTGCATGGCCGCTAATGGGGGATCAGAGGGCCGGGGACCCAGCGCTGACGGCCCTACAAAGGCAAGCAATTACTTGCTTGTCTGCATTATGTATTAACCCATCTGGGGCCGGAATATTGCCTTTGAAAGGGAGACAAAGGCAGGGGCGTGATGCTCCAATTCACCCGCCTGAGTCCCTTTTGTGCGCTCCAGGGGCAGCTGGATACGGGATGCAGCCCCCGAGGATGCTGATGGGGACTAGCCCTCAGCATCCGCTCAATATCTCCCCAGACATCGCATCCAGCACCTTCCAGCTCTCACCGTGGTTTCCTGCCCGCAGCCACATCGCGGGATAATCGGAGCTTTGGTTTTAATGAGCCACCGTCGCTGTTAATAAGTTTATACTGCCTTTTGGCAGTGGTTTTGGCGATGGGAAGTTAATTACGGCCAGGTCAGGAAGTTGCAGAAAACTCTCTATATCCAACGACATTCCCGCTTGGCTTTTGGGCTAATTGTTAATTGTCTTTATTGAGTTCGAAGGTTGGCTTGAAGGAGGAGATGGGGGAGCAGTGGAGAGAAGTGGGGAGTAGGGGAAGAGGTTCACATAGCTGGACTAAGCTGCTTGTCCCGGCATTTCCATGTCCCTGGGGAGCTGAGGATGACCACAACTCATTGCAGGGATAAGCCCCTCTGAGAACAGCCACAACTCATCGCAGGGAGGCTGAGGACGGGCACAGCTCTCTACAGGAACGACTCTTGGAGGTGTTCGGTGGGCTGGGGACAGAGGGACACCCACAGCCCCCCCCTCCCCTCCCGGCTGTGTCATTAGCCAGCAGTCAAATGGCCCTAATGGGGACGCGGGGCTGCATCGCAATCAGCTGCTCTGGAGGAATAATGAATCTTTCAATCCCTAATTAACCGTTAACCTCATTTGCATCCCTCCCCGTTATGGTGATTGGTGCCTGATTAGCTCCGGCCCGGGGGTCTCCACACAGCGCAGCCCGGGGGGCCCTGCCATGGCTTGGAGACGCTGTATCCAGCCGTGGTGACACGCTGGGGGGCTGGCAACGGCGACATGTCCTTTTGGGGGTGTGCCAGCGGTGGGGATATCAACGGGGGACCCTGTTTTGGGGACACATTGTAAGGCTGGTGGTGGGTGCAGCCCTCTGGGGACACGGCGTGGGACTGGCATCCTTTGGGGATGCAGCAGGGACATCCATTTGAGGACAGACACAATGCAGGGCTGGCAGCACGGACATCCCTTAGGGGACACACCACAGGACTGGCAATAGGGACATCCCTTTGGGGTTGTGATGGGAGCAGGGACACCTCTTTGGGGACATGCCACAGGGGTGGCAGTGGGTGCATCTCTTTGGGGACAGTTTGTAGGGATGGCACTGGCTACATCCCTTTGGGCGTGTGATGGCAGCAGGGCCATCCCTTTGTGGACACACCGCAGAACTGGCAGCAGGGACATTCCTTTGGGGACAGACCAGCACTGGGCCCTTTGGGGTTATACCACAGGGGTTGCAGTGGGTGCATCCCTTTGGGAACATCCATTTGGGGGGCACACTGCAGAGCTAGCAGTGGGGATATCTCCTTGGGGACAAGCAGTCGGTGACAAAGACGCTGCCATTCCCGGTGAGGGGGGGTTAATGTGTCCCCACATCCTCCCCCTGCCGCCTCGCAGCCCCTAATCCCCCTAATTAGAGGGGGATAATTACGGCCCCTGATTGCTCCCTGCAGCTCTCCTGCCAGATGTGCTATAGCCCGCCCAACAGCCCCACTCCGGCCCTTTCTGCCGCCCCCCAAATCCCCCCATTTGTTTAACCAACACAGCCCTAATTAAAGCGATTAATTAACCCATAGGACTCCTCCTGTACCACACCACTCGAGTGGGGGAGCTCGTTAGTCTTGGCTTAACGAATAGTTTGCGGTACAGAGGAGGCCCCCCATTATCTGCCCCCCGAGGTCATCGATCAAGGCCCCCCCAGCAGTTCCAGCCCGGAGCTTGGGGTGCTCAGCCTCAGTCAAGGATACTCAACACCAATCTGGGGCATGCTCAGGCGCAAACAAAAGAATGCCTAGCCCAGATTTGGGTTGGTTTAGCCCCAAGGTTTCAGGATGCTCGGCCCCAAGGTTTGGCATAATCAACCCCAATAGGGGGGTGCTCAGCCCCAGTGGTGGGTGCTCGGAGGGTTCCAGTGTGTTTGGCTATCTCTACCCCACACACGAGGTCCGCTTGCCTGTGCGGGGTACAGGCACGCTGCAGGAGCGGGTCCTCAAGCCCCGCCCACCGCCCAAGCCCCGCCCCAAAAGCCCCGCCCCACGAGCCCCTCCCACCGGGCAACCACGCCCACTCTCCGTGTCCTTACCCTGCGACAAACCGCGCCCCTCGGCCTTAGCCATGGTCACGCCCCCAATGCACAAGCCACGCCCACCAACCGGACAGCCACGCCCATCTATTACCGCCTTGCCGTCATGCCCCGCCCCTACCACGTACGACCACGCCCCCTCCACCGAAAGCCACGCCCCCACCCCTCCCACCGCCCTACCGCCGGCGGAAGCCGCTCGTCAGTTCCGCCCGCTCGGTGCGGCACCTCCAAGATGGCGGCGCCCTGCGGCTCCTCGCAGCTCCCGGCCGAGCCGCCGCTGAAGGTGCCCAAGATGGAGGTGCTGTCGCCGGGCTCTCCCAGCGCGCTGAGCGACGGCAACCCGAGTCTGTCCGACCCCTCCACTCCCAGCGGCGCCTCCCCGCTCGGCACCGGGCCTCCGGCTGGCGGGGCCGGCCGCGGCGGGGCCTCGCCCTCCGTCTCCTTCTCGCCGGGCGCTGCGGCCGCCGCCGCCGCCGCTTGCCGAGGGATGTCCTGGACGCCGGCGGAGACCAACGCGCTGATCGCCGTCTGGGGTAACGAGCGGCTGGTGGAGGCGCGGTACCAGCAGCTGGAGGGAGCCGGGACCGTGTTCGGCAGCAAGGCCCCCGGGCCCGCCATGTACGAGCGCGTCTCCCGCGCCCTGGCCGAGCTGGGATACGAGCGCACCCCGTCCCAGTGCCGGGAGCGCATCAAGGTACCGCGGCCGGGGAGAGGAGCACGGGGGGAGGGAAGGGAGGGGATGTCCCGGGGTCCCGCGGCGGCTTTTAGCTCTGGGGGGTCCCCTCGTGGTCCCTTCCTTAGGGAAGCTGTGTGTGTCCCCAAGGTCCTATCCCTTCGGAATCGACGCTGAAGTATCCCGTAGTCCTGGCTGGGGGCTCGGACCACCCTCTGGACCAGGAATGGGGACACGGTGTCTCCTGGGATCAGTCTTTTCTGCTGTCTGTGCTGGCAGCTTTCCTGAGCATCCCTGAGTGGGGATCACCCCATCCGTGGGGATCACCCCATCAGGCTCTCCTCGCTCAGGCAGTTTTCCAGAGCTTCCCGTGAGCCTGGCTGTGAGCATCCCATGGGCTCAGTCCAGCCTCTGGCCCTGGGATGGGGGCTCTATGTGCCCTGGGATGGGGGCTCTGTGTCCCCTGGGATCAGCTCACCGGCTCTCTGCAGTATCCAGCTGGCATCTCCCAGCCTGGAGCCAGTCCTGGAGGTTCAGCCCTTGCATTCAGCACCATATTTTGGACCCGGGTGCTGCGTACCTTAGGTTTCTTTCCAGATGGTTTGGCTGTGGCAGCATCCTTTGGTCCTGAGTCAGGAAGAGGATGGTGTCCCAGCCGTTTCCATCCCCTTAGACAGCCCCAGGGCTGCGTGTCCTGTGGTGGCAGGTTTTAAAGAGGAGTCATTCCAGTTGCACCATTCCCTGGGGAAGGGAAAGGCTGGGTTTGGTGTCTGGCTTGGAAGCATCCCATTCCTACAAAGAGGAGCTGTTTGGTGGGAATCTCTGTGGGGTCTCATAGAGTAGGTTGGGCTGGAATGAAGCTTGGAAGGGTGGATTCAATGTTCCTAGCTCCCTTCAGCTTTACAAGTTCTGGGCTCTCAGTGTGTTTTCCTCTTGTCATCCCATTGATTCGAAGGATTTGCTGCTCAGGGATTTATTTCCCTTGAACACATCCATAGAGTTTTTGAGCTGCAGCCTGAAGCCTCTTTGAGTCCCTTGTTTTCTCAGCAGCTTTCAGGGTGCTCATTGCTTAAACTGGTTCTTCTGCAGATCTTTGGGCTTTGTCAGAGGCTGATGCTTGATGCAAACATTACTTGAGGTGGTTTGGTTTTGGCCACAAGGCCCTGATGGGTTTGGGTTGTGGTAGGAGCTTGTGCAGCAACTGTAGAGGACCCCTGCCCCAATTCTGGCCCCAGGCTCTGCAACTGTTGATGCTTCAGGTGATGCTGAGCAGGCTGGGGGAGGTCTCACACTGAGTGAGCCCAGAATTGCTTGTTTGGCTTTAGATGATGCTTTTGGATGGAGCTGGTTGCAAGTTGTAGCTGCTTTGGGTCCAGAGCAAGCATTTTGGTGACTGCTGGAAGATCCTATCCTCCCAGTGGTTTGTGAGCTTCTCACAGAGGAGGATTCTCCCCTTTTCCCTTAAGGAGTGTTACTTGACCACATCTTTGCCCATAAAAAGATCACATTTGAAAGAAAGCACACATCAGGCACCAACCAGCCAGCCTGGAGGCAATAACAGAGCACAGGGCTTCTCTTTGTCACCTCTAAGAGCAGCTCTTGACAGACCTGGTAGGTGTTTCTATATCAACACCCTATATGTTGACATGGATCTTTAGTGCTATAGTGTCCTGCTGGAAGGGAGTTGTCCTCTTGCCATCCATGCACTCACTGTCCTGTCCCTGTAGTCATTCACAGGTTGACCTTGCTGGGTGAAGAACAGCTGCTTGGACATCAGTTGTGTCCAGCACCCTGTGCCCATCATGCTGTTACACATCCTAGATCCCCACCATGAGGATCTCCATCAGTGCAGTCATCTGGAGGCACAAAAAAAATTGCTTTTCCAAAGGCTTGGGGCTTGCAGTAGGTTTTTGTCTGGAATGTTGTGAAATGGGCACTCATGGAGAGCTGGGGGTTCTCAAAAGAGCCAAGAGTTGACCTTGTCATAGGGACTGTTGAGATGGTTGTGGTAGCTGCTGCCATCCCTAAAACCCCAGTTTTTGTGGGATTCCAGGCAGAATCAGCTGTTTGACTCTTGATGCTCAACCAAGAATGAAAATCACTTCTAGATGTGGAGGGCTCAACGCCTGGAGACAGAGGAAGGTGACTTGAATGCGCTGTTGGCACTTCATTGTCTGCTCCCTGAGCTGAAAACAGAGCTGGGGAGGTGGTGAGGAAGGAGCACATGGCTGCATCATTCCATGTATTATCCATCATGTCTCGTATTCCCCTCAAGGGCCTGTAGTGTGAGGATGTGCTGATGCATTAGAGAAGTAAATCGTGCTTAATACCATATCGGATTCCACTTATTTTGTTTTCGGGCCCCTTGCCTTCCCTGGAATCTGCCAAGTCTTGAGGAGCAAGTTTAAAATGACCTGGAAAGGAAAAAGTCAGCTCCAAAGGAGAAAGTTTTCCACTTGTATGGCATAGCTGCATTCCCTCCTAATTCAAACAGGATGCAAAGGAAGGTCCCAGATTGTCTCTCAACATCTGCATGTGCTTTGCTGCAGTGCTGGCCTGCAAGATATTAATAAGACCCTGCTTGGATTTGAGCCACTCTGGAAGTGTCTGTTTCAAATTTAGGGATTCACACATAACCATTCCAGCAGCTTTTCCTGGTTTCTTCCCTCAGAAAGGGACCTTGAATCAGTCGGGAGCTGAGGATTGGAACATCTCACTTCTTGCCTGGAGGCTTCCCAGAAAAGCTGTCCTGTGCTCTGTGGCTTCCTTATCCTGGTGCATCAAGTTGTATCCTTAATTCTTGCTTGTTTAGTAATATATCCCAAGTCATTTACTAGAGCACACACGCTTCTCGTCCAGCCCTCCTCCGCTTTTCTAAGTGTCTTCATGGCAAAGCCTGGTTGGTGCATCCAGAAACTCATTCCCTCTCTGCAGCAGTGCAAAGGGAAGCCTTTAAGCTTTAATTTTCCTGGTGTTTCAAGGCAGGGAATGGAATATTTGGCCAAACCCTTTCCAGGCTCATGTGCTGGTTCCATGCCTTTCGCAGCTGGGCAGCGGGAGGTGAGCTCTTGAGCTGCTCTTATCTGCAGAAAAACAAGTTGTGGCCCCATGCTGTGATGTTGCCATCCTGAAATCCCAAGGCCAACGTATCCAGTATGTATTCCTTGATCTTTTACACTGGGACATTATCACTTCTTCCCTTTTCGTGTCTGGCTGTGGGGGATGCTCTGGGGCAGTGCAGGTGAGCTTTTATTGTTCCCACTGACTGTGCAAAGCTGTGTGAATCAGGAGGAATTTTCAGGCAAAAAAGTCTTGGTTTAGTTTAATGGAGTGATGGAATTATTCCTTTAGTGTAAAGGAATAATGTGCTCCAGTTGCTTGGCGGTTTTGGGTCTTGCTGCTCAACACAGACCCATTCCCTTGGAGCTGGATTCCTCCTCTTCACCCTGGATGGGAACTGGGGGGGTTCTGCTGGGCTGGGGTTGCCTGCTGAGTGTTTAATTCCTGTTTTAGAGAAAAAAGAAATCCCTTGAGGATGCTGGTTAAGCACTCTTCAAGGGCAAAGGGGAGAAGAAGGGAATGCCAGGAACCCACATGAAAGGGGAAGGAATGTCAGCCCTTGGTGTGTTGATGCTCCCAATGATGGGTTTCTTTGTAATGGGGCTGTAATTTTAGCAGCTTTGTGATGTAAATAATCTCTTCTTAAACTTGATGTTGCTGTCCTATGGTTTGACCTCTGTGTGAGGCAGGTTGGATTTCACCCTGAATTTCATCATTGGGTCCAGTAACATGGAGCAGAGCATAGAATCATAGAATCCCAGACTGGTTTGAGTTAGAAAGGACCTTAAAGCTCATCCAGTTCCAGCCTCTGCCACAGGCAGGGACACCTTCCACTGGAGCAGCTTGCTCCAAGCCCCATCCAACCTGGCCTTGAACACTGCCAGAGAACTGCCTTGAACTGTGCCAGCACCTCAACACCCTCACAGGGAAGAGCTTCTGTCTAAGATCCAACCTAATTCTCCCTCGTTTCAGTTTGAACCCATCACCCCTTGTCCTGTCACTGCTGTCCCTGATGAAGAGCCCCTCTCCAGCATCCTTGTAGCCCCCTTCAGACACTGGAGCTGCTCTGAGGTCTCCATGCAGCTTCTCCAGGCTGAGCAGCCCCAATGTTCTCAGCCTGGCTCCATACAGGGTGTGCTCCAGCCCCTGATCATCCTCATGGCCTCCTCTGGACTTGCTTCGGCAGCTCCATATCCTTCTTATGTTAGGAAGCAGCTGCCTTTCAATTTGAAGAGGTCAAATCCTGGACCACCGGTACATTCCATAGCAACCAGCCAACTGCCCACCTTTAGATCAGCTTTGCCTTCTGTTCCTTTTAAATGAGTTATGTCTTTGTCTTGCATTTACTATCTCAGGCCCACAGCCTTCCTCAAGGTCCCTTCCTCAGGCTTTTCTGTCCAGTGTTTCTGGTGGTCCTGCTGCAGTTCCTGCAGAGTGATCAGTTCTGTGGCTTCACTTGGAGAGGAGACGAGGGCTCCTAAGTGAGAAACCCACACTGAGCTTTTTGACTGTCCTCTCCTTTGGGTTTCATAACAGAAATGAAGTGGGGCTAATCCGTCTTCGTATTGCAGGCAGTGTGGCAAGAGCAGTAAGCAAAAGCCTCGGTCTCTTCCAGTCTGAGCAGTCACTGGGCAGTTATCAGGTCTGTTTTCCATTACTTCTCCTAAATTTACTGGTTTCTTGTATATCTGTACCAATATATGATTGTGCACTTCAGGAACCACAGAGCAGGAGTTGAGCTGGGCACCAGGAGGAATAGAGGAGGTGCGTAACTGAAACCTAGATCTTAAATCTTGGTGATCAGAATAAGCTGCTGGGAGAAAGGTGTCTGAAGCATTGAGTGCTGGAAAGTGTCCCAGGGGTGGTTTCCTGAGGTCCAGGTAGTTATTTAGGTCTTATCAGGGTCTCTGAAGAAAACAATGGGAAGCGGAGGTAGCTGCAGAGGGATCTGGTCCACCTCACCCCTGTGGTGCATCGATGAAACGGGACTGACCTGTGTGATTTTAGGTGAACATTACTTAAATGTTCATCAGTAGGGTAAAACTGACTTGCTGCTTCAGCAGTTTTGCTTCTGCTCCCAGGGCTCTGAATATCACCAGGAAGCTGGTGAGGAATGTCTTCCTTTGCTGCTGATGCTGTTAAACCAGTGAAAGAGGAGCATTAGGTAGGTTTGAGCTTTCTGGTGATGTAAAGGTTCCTTTCTGGGGGGAAAACCCAAGTGGTTTTTGCAGTGACATGTGCTTGATAATCCATTACAGTGTTCTTCCAGAACGCAAGCCCACAGGAGTCGCTTTTCCCAAGTTAGTGTCTCTTTTCAACTCCAGAGGTGGCTTTGCCATTCAAACTAGAACCTGAGCAATCTACCATCATGAAATCACAGACTGGTTTGGGTGGGAAGGGACCTTAAAACTCATCTAGTTCCAGCCCTGTGCCACAGGCAGGAACACCTTCCACTAGAGCAGCTTGCTCCAAGCCCCAGATTCTATGTTACAAAATAGGTTTTCTGGCATTCCACCAATCCAAAGACCATCAAGATCCAGCAGACCGGGGACACATCATGACCTTTCAAACGTACAGTGGTGGTAGAATCAAAACCACCCTGACGGATGCCCATTAAGACAATTTTATCTTCTTTTAATCCCCAAATAGTTGTGTGTTGCTCTGGATTAAGGGGTAAATGTGATAGAGTTCTACAGCTTTGCCTTGCTGGCACTCAAACACCAGTCCAGCCATCATAATGCTGAAGGGAACACCAAAAGTAGGTTACTTTGGATCGGTCCATGTGGGAGGTTTTGGCCTCAGTGCTGCTTTTAAAATCTTCTTAGAGCCACGTTAGCATTGTTTCATGCTTAATGCTTGCTATCAAAGTCTGGCCGTGTGAAGCGTTATTGATTTGACCTCTTTTAAATTTCAGCAGCTTCACAAGAGGCAGAGTGAGTTAGTAAGGAATGCAGAATATGTAAGTAATAAACATTTTCCTAGCTGAATAGCTTAGGCATATACATTTCATACCTCATGTCTTCTTACCAGAGTGAGGAAGGTTGGACCATCTTTGCTTTGGGGGACTCTTCTTTCTCTTGCCCTTCCTCTCTTCTCCCTGCTGCACCTTCTTCATGCTGGGGGCACAACGCCAGCTCTGCTTTCTCCTCCTCATAGTAGGTGTGTGTTTTCCTGGCTGGTTGGTGTCTCTGACTGGGGGTCTCTTGGTATTTGTAGTGTTTTCCCTACGTTTCATAGCAGATCTGGGAAATCTTTTCTTTGTTTTTGAAGCGGGGAAGAGGTTAAATCACGCGAGTTAAATCTCATGAGCCTGTAGCTGCTATGCAACTTTGTCCTGTGTCATAGATGTTAATGCTAAATTGCTGCAGTAGGAATGTTGGATACATGCGATGGGTGTAGATTAATTTGGGAGCATTGCATTTAGGGCAAATACTGATCATCAGAAGTAATAAACTCCCTCAAATCAACCCAAATCTTTGCCTATAGCAGCTGTTTAGCTGTTTGTAAGTGTGCTGTCCGAGCCCACTGCTGTGTGATTAACCTGCCCTCTTCCGTCTTAGACCCTGCGTAGGTGCTACAGCCGCGTGAAGGAGCACGGTGTTGGGAAGAGGAAAAGCAGCTACACGTTTGAACAGCTGGAGCAGGTCTTTGGGCAAGGAGGATGGGATTCCCAGCCCTGCCAGCCTGTGCTCATCAACAGCAGCGGCTTGTACCAGGAGCTGGAGTCGGACAGCAGCACGATGGAGGAGTTTTCACAGGAGGACTGGGGAAACCACAGCCAGGATCTTCATTGTTACCAGACTGGTGAACAGGAATTGGGTAAGAAATCCCATCCTGGTGCATCTCCATCCTCTAGGTTTTACTTGTGCTCTGTGTTAATGCTGACCTGTCTCAATACCAGCTTCCATGTTCTGGACGTCACACACTGAAAATGCTGAACACACGATGCCCTTGGGGAGAAAAGGGAAATAAATTCCTCAGTATTCCTGAAGTATTTTATGACTGGGACTTGAGTTTAAAGAGCCTAGCAGAGGGAAGGGAGGGCTGTGTGGCCAGACATGGTGCTGGATGAGGTGATACATTCCCTCTCTCCTTCCCCTGCTTAGTTTTGCTCCCCCTCGTGGGATATAGGGAGATATTTTCCTTTTCATTGGTACCCAGCTGAACCTGTCTGTTACCTTCACTCTTCACTTACATTAAGAATAGGACTTCAAACTGCTTATAAAAACACATTGCTCCTTCTTCCTATATACCCTATCTAGGGTGTAGGTGATGTTTTAAACATGTAAATGTGCCTCTATCCAGATGTAAGGCCATTTTTTTTTTTTTTACATTAAAAAGGAAGCAAGCAAGCTCAAACTGCAGGATTTGAACCCCTCTGTGTGCTTTCCTTGCCTGAATTCTTGCTGTTTCCTCACAAGAGTCAATATATTGATGAATTTGGAGATTTGCTTGTTTCTTGTTGTTTATTGAACAGAGTTAAACAGAGTGAGGTACCACGTTTTTGGTACAAACCACACTGATCTGAGCAGTTTGGTGAAGAAGTGGCTTTCTTTAAGTCTATTTCTATCTCTTGACCCACTGATCTTATGGGGCTATTTTAACAGGAGTTATTTTCATGGCAGAACTTTAACTCAGTAAATTCAGTGGGGATCCAAGTGGAGCAGCAGTTAGAAGAGGAGTTGGATAAAAACTGATGGTGCCATGAATTGCTTGATTTCTTCCCCTGGTGATTTGCAGGATGAAAGAGGAAGAAGAGATGCAGTCACATATCTGGACCCATCCATGGTCAGGGTAGTGATGGATTGGGAAAGCTTTGAAGGAATGTTCCAGAGCAGTTGTGAGAAAAGCACATAGCACACAACATCTAAATGGAATACAGATGCATTTGGGAAGCAGAACAGCCTTTTTCCCCC